>CAAKMY010057298.1:0-30729 GCA_901111285.1 Corrigiola litoralis
TAAAAGACTCCTACCATAAATTAAAATTCCTAAAATACATTAAAAGACTCCTAAAATAATTGGACTCGATGTAGAGCTCCAAAATAGTCCTTATAGTAATAAAATACCTACACTAAAAGACTCCTAACATAAATTAAAACTCCTAAAATACACTAAAAGACTCCTAAAATAATTGGACTCGATGTAAAGCTTTGAAATTCTTCTGCTTTATATATTAACTATTAGATAAGTAATAAACTGGATTAGCTTATCGCAATTCATAATATCAACATCTCTTGTGCTACTGCAACACCAGCAGCTCGTCATAGCTGCTCTGATCTAATGCATTCAAAACAATTTTACAGAGTATTTTGTTCCATATACAAAACCCATTTACACTATTTTACAGGGATAAACTGATCAGACATTGATGATGTAAACAGCATAACAAGGGAGATTACAGGTTCAAGAAGAACAACGGCAAGACAAAAAAAGTTATCTCCAATTGCGTTAGACAAAAAAGCTAAACCTCAAAGATCATCAGGAAGACCTCATCATGTTTCTCCATTTATCTTTCAAGTCAACGTCTGTTCTCGTCTGAAAGATTTCATTATAACAGTTCAGTATCAGTTTCCAGTTTCCTTTGCCAAATCTCTTAACAGCAGTTCTCAATGTGTCCTCTTCCACCGTGGTCCACCTCTTTCTTTCTCTCCTAATAAGAAATTTGTTATCTTCAGTCTTCTTCAAAGGGGTCCTCCTTAACTTTGGTAAGCGAGGGTGGTTAGGCGAACCAGTGCTGACATTATCCACCGACTCATCCCACTCATATGTACGACTAGTGTCATTGGGGTCCATCAAACTACGTTTACGAGGATTATCCTCTTTCCTTCGATCCGGACTCGTGTAACCTCCAGCATCATCATTAAGGTTGTATTTCTTCTCTACATTGGATATGTGAATTTCTGGTCCTGTCTGGTGTGCACTACTTGTGTTGTTAGTTGCCACTTTTTGTGCCCTTCGCTGCACTTCTTCCGCTCTATGTGCTACAGCAGTTGCATGTACGGCCGATCCTTCCAGGTTTTCTACAGCAGTCCCGATTGTGCTAGTTGGCTTTATAGATATTAGAGTCTCAGCTGCACGAAGAGCATCAGGAAGAGGATCAATCACAGCAGTGTGTAGCTCCTTTGAACTATTTTTGAGTGCTTCCTGAACTCTGTCTACTTCAGGGGTTGCAAGTAGTTGAGGTCCAGTCTGATCTTCTACTAAAATCTTATGGTTGCCCCTAGAAACGGTAGATGTCGGAGTCTGAGCTGTTCGGATAGCATCAGTAACCACAGCATGCAGTTCCGAGGGATTGGATCTAACTGCTTCCTGCACTCTGTCCGCATTAGCCATTGCAGTTTCAGAGGGGTTATCACTGGCATTGGTCATGGCCTCATCATCATTATCTGAAATCTTTGCACCTTTCTGGCGGACAGTCGTCGTCCCAACGCGTTTTCGCTGAGCTGGAGACTGAACCTTCTGAATTCCTGCTAGTAACAAATGCAGATGATTCACTACAATAATCATGTCATAATAAAGAAAAAAGAAAAAAAAAATCAGAGAAGTACAAGATACAATAATCATGCAGTATCAATCTCAACATTCACATTAAAAGAGAGAAAAAAAAAAAGCACATCACCAACAAGTGTAAAACTGAACGCCTAGCAGGGTCATAATCGATGATTAGTCATTATCACACACAAGTGCTTCCAACATGAATATACAAGGCATCGGCTTACTTATGTCAAATTGCTCCTTTATGTCCACAGAAACACAATCAAATGATGTCCTCAATTGCACATAGCACATCCCATTCCAAACCACCAAAAAACACTTCACAAACCACACGCTCCCCCAACCCGAACTTAGAAGTCGATGTAAAAAAGACAAAAACTATAGC
The DNA here is from genome assembly GCA_901111285.1 of Corrigiola litoralis. Classification (NCBI taxonomy): domain Eukaryota; kingdom Viridiplantae; phylum Streptophyta; class Magnoliopsida; order Caryophyllales; family Caryophyllaceae; genus Corrigiola; species Corrigiola litoralis. The sequence continues at coordinate 1,922 of CAAKMY010057298.1, forward strand.
CTATAACATCCAGCAATGTTCCAAATAGTATTATCTAAAGCTTAAAACTCGTGGTACTATGTAAATGTACCCAACAAGGATCTAAAACAAGAATAGCATTCCAATTCCATATAACCCTAACATTGCCCTCTTTCTGTTCATTTGTTAACTATAATCATAACAAAAAACACAACAATTAAGCAATAAACACCAAAATAAAAAACTAACTTCAACGACAGCTAATTTGACACAACTATTAACCTCACACTTGCAGCACACCTATTTCCAATTACCCTAACATTCTAAAGTTCTTGGTACATAAAAAAAGCATAACAACTAATCAAACCTCAGAGGAAATTACATCCAACATCTGTCAATGTTCCTATTTGTATCACCAAAAGCTAAAAATTCACGCTATTGAGTAATTATATCCAACAATAATCCCAGATTTCAAACCACTAACACACTTTGCAATCCATTTACCTTAACACCTCATATTAAATCAATAATAGCAAATAACATAAAATCAAACCTACAAAGGGAAATACATACAACATCTACCAACGTTCCTATTTGTATCAACAAGAGCTACAAAATTGAGCTATTGAGTAATTCTACCAAACCATTATCCAAAATTCCAAACCACTAACACTCCACACTCCAATTACCCTAACAGAAGTCTTCCTATTCAACTGAATTTCCATATTAAATCAATAATAACAACATAACATAAAATTCAACCTTCAAAGGCAATCATTTCGCAACAACCATTATCCTCGCACACCACTCCTTCACACTCCATTGCCCAACTATCCTAGCATTCTAGTCTCCTATGCAATTAAATTTTCATTCTAGTCTTCCTATTCAATGGAGTTTTCACATTGTACCAATAAAAACAACATACCTAAAAACATAAAATTAAACCTTCAGAGGCGCAAATTCCTCTCTCACCACTGCCACCACGACAATTTACCGATGTTCCTATTAGAATCACCCAAAGCTTAAAATTCGCGCTATCAAATCCACACACGGTCCAAACTACTAACACCACTTCAACATCCAATTACCCTAACATTCTAGTCTACCCATTCAATTAAATTTCCAAGTTAAATCAATAATAGCAAGATAACATAATATTAAACCTTCAAAGGCAAAATTCAAAATCCAATTACCCTAACAATCTACTCTCCCTATACAATTCAAATCTCCTATCAAATCAATGACAACATACAAATACATAACAATTAACCAAAAAATTCAACCTCCAAAGGCAATCATTTCGCAACGACCATTATCCTCACACACAACTCCCTAACATTCTAGTCTTCCTATTCAATTGAATTTCCATACTAAATCAACAACAACAACAACAACAACAACATAAAAAAAACATAACATTGATGAGACCTTCAAAATTCGCAACAACGATTATCCTCACACACCACTCCCTAACATTCTAGTCTTCCTATTCAATTAAATTTCCATACTAAATCACTAACAAAAACACAACATAAAATAAGACCTTGAAAGGCAATCATTTCGCGACAACCATTATCCTCACCAAGACAAACTCCCTCCATCTTATCCTCCTCTCCCTCACCGCCACCACCACCACAAACTCCCTCCACCTTCTTATTCCCCACACCCTCACCCTCACCATCACCCCCGCCACGCCGACAATTCCCCTCCCCGTGTTTCTCCTTAACCGCCAACTCCAACAAACTCGGGCCCAACGCCTCCCACTCCTCCCTCAAACACTTCCTAACAGCCCGCACCGCCTCGACCCTCGTATTCCTCGCAAGCACCCTCCCACACACCTCCTCATCCCCCTCCCCAGCCCTCTCCAACTCCCCCACCCACCACTCCACCCCCTCACTCCACAAACCCTCCACCCTCCCCACCCTCCTCCGCCACACCCTCTCCACCGCCTCCCTAAACTTCTCCTCCTCCACCTCCAGAAACCTCACCGTGCAGTCCACCGCCACCATCAAATACGCCTCCCTCACACTCCCCGACGCCGCCCTCCCCTCCCGGTGGTCCAACTCCTCCAGCGTCTCGATTAACCCCAGTAGCTTCTCCGACACGGAACCGTTGGAAGTCTCCGCCTCGATGGTGCGTAAAAGGAGGGTCTTTTTGAGGCGGTGGGAGTGGAGAGGGAGTGGGAGGGTTCGGAGGAGGTGGTTTAGGGATTTGTCGTCGGGTTTTAGGGTTCGGATGAGGTGTTCCAGGATCCATTTCGCTATTGTTTCCTCCATTGTTAGGGTTTCGAGGGTTTGTTAGGGTTTCTAGGGTTTGTTAGGGTTTTTAGGTTTAGGGTTTCTAGGGTTTGGGATTTTTGGAGACGATGATGGGGGTTTTGTATTTGATGGAAAAGGATAAAGTATTTCTTTCTATAATTTTCAAAAATGAGGGAAATTATGTTTTAAGAGAATATGTATATAGTTTCTCAAAAAAAAAAAAAAAAAGAATATGTATATCACTATGCTAAAGAAAATAATATTTGAGAAATTTGTTATTGTTATTAGGTCAGACGACTAAAGTGAAATTTCCAACTTAATTGCTCATATTGGTAAATCGGTCAGGTTGAAATTTGCAAGTTTTTATGGCGGGTTTGTGAAGTCTAATCAGACATGTAAGTAGTGTTTGAGTAAATTCGTTGTCTTTAATGGATTTAACGCAAGTTATTATACTTTGACCTATTTAATTAAATTTGCAACATCAAAGTAGTTGAGTTAGGATTGGTCACCCTAACTTGTGAGTATCTTGAGTTCAACTCATACTATGCGAGTTTTAACCGAGTTGAATATGTGGTGCCTACTAGTCGAGTCATTTCAATACCTCCCCTAATACTTACTGTATATAATAAGTGAAGTGAATAAGAGCGGACCACTTTAAAATTACTTATAGTCATAACCACAACTTCTCATTACGAATTCATATCGCACACATAATCAATTCTATCATAGCTAATTGAAATGGAAATAGTTATATTTGTAAAACGATTATATGTTTACTTTATTATGAACATTATATTTCCATTTTTCTTCACACAAATACATAATTGCACCATCTTTATATATTGAAACGAGTGTAAAAAATACTCATATATAATAATAGGCGCCTAACAATACTTTTGACTATTAAGGTATCTTCCTTTTTTTGGTATTATGGAAGTTAAAACGCCCTGAGATAAAGAAACATGAGTTAATCTACTTTTAGTAACACGACCACACCACAAAGATCAACAAAGAAAACTTTATGTAACTACACCAAAGGTACGCATATAGTAATACTCTACGCAATCCTCAATAGCGTTAAAAGTCAATTTTGCCAACTTGTCGGCAACAAAGTTTGCTTCACGATAAACAAGCTTATCTCCAATCTCACAATCATAGAGTTTCAACATTTACTTGCACTAGAGTTTAAGATAGTAGTGAGGATTACAAACTTGAATGTCTTATGTAAGATACTTGTGAATGAACTCCAAGTCGATTTTAAGTAACAAAGCGCGGACACCTACATGTCTTGCCATCTTCAATTCATAGAGTGTAACAAATATCTCCGCACGAAAAGATTACATAGGTCACACTTCAATAAAAAACGCCTTGACGAATCCTCCAACATCAACCCGTAACATAACATTCACACTAGCAAGATTGGGGCTTCCTATAGAATCGCCATCAATGTTTAAGTTTTGTCCAACCCACATGAGACATAATCCAACATATATAAACTTCTTAACTCGCCCTCTTGATCCCACATAAAACCTTAAACTTTCCCACCACAATTACCATACAACTATTGATTGTAATTTTAACATATCTATTAACTCTTAAATGATGCAACATCCACTTTCCTAACTGTACTAATTTTCTAATAGTAAGATTTAGGGATAGTAATCACTAAAAATGCCAAATGATAGAAATAAGCACCAAATTACCAACAATATCTCCATATTAGTTAGGAATCTAGCCTCCACAAAACAAGATCCTAGCCTTCCATACTACTCAACTACTACTCACATACTCACATCCCCCCCTTCATCCATTGGACCACCCCAAAAAATAAAAACAACAATATTAGTCTTTAAAAAAAAAATTAAAAAAATACTATAGTAATACTCTACTCACTCATTAACAAAAAAAATGAACCTTCTCGATTTTAATTCATTTCATTTTATTTCATAATTAATTAAAAAGTTAAAAACATAAAAACTAAAACACCTGCGCCACCGCAACGCCGCCGTGAAACCCTAGCGCCACCGTCGCGCCACCCATTTTCGCGACTCCGTTACACTTTTCTCCCCTCCCGCCGCCGCTTTTTATCCGGTAACACCCCCCCTCTCTCTATATCTCATTTATTTGTTTATTTCTCGTACATTTCCAGTAATTTATATCATCTGTTATATCCGTATTTATCTGCCTTGGTTAGAATTAGGTTACGTTATTGGTTAATTGATGTGTAGATTATGTGTGGGATATACGTAAGTGGCAACGGATGAAGTTTGTTAATTTGCTGTTTTTCGCGGTAGTGGCGCGGGTAGAGTGATGATCATTGGAGGTTTAATGATGGTGGGATTATTTGTAATGTGGGGATTTGGGGTAGTTTGTTTAGTGTGTTGGTGGAGGTACTGGAAATGCGGGACGAAATTCGAAGTTTTGGGTTGGATTAGTGTAGTTAAAATTAGGTTAGTTTAGTAATTAAATTTGTAAGAAGGTAGTACTAGTTTTGGAATATACGTAAGTGGCAGCGGAAGAAGTATGTTAATTCGCTGTACGGGCGCGCATAGAGTGATGATCGTTGGAGGGAAATGTTGTAACGTGGGAATTTTGAGTAGTTGATGTAATATTTTGATGGAGGTACTGGAAATGTGGGTTGGGTTGAAATTTTAGTTCGTTGGGGAGGAAGTTTATATCGTTTGGTGTTGCGGTTGTTGTTGTGAAGTTTCGAATTAGGCGTGTTTATTGGTTTATTGATGTAACGATTAGTTTTGGATTACACCTATGTGGCAACGGATGAAGTTTGTTAATTTGCTGTTTTTCGCGGTACTGGCTTGGGTAGAGTGATGATCGTTGGAGGGAAATGATGGTGGTATTGCTTGTAATGTGGGAATTTTGATTAGTTGGTGTAGTGTTTTGGTGGAGGTGGTGGAAATGCGGGTTGAAAGTCGGAGTTTTGGGTTGGGTTGAGGGTTTAGTTCATTGGCGGAGATACTGGAAATGCGGGTCAGAGGTCGAAGTTTTGGGTTGGGTTGAGTTTTAGTTTAGTAGAATTAGGTTACTTTAGTAGTTAATTGATAAGAAGGTAGTGCAATCGGTGTTTTTATGACGTATAGGTTAGTTTCGGGTTATGCCCATGTGGCAGTCGACTAAGTATGTTAATTTGCTATTTTCACGTGTGAGTGATGATCGTTGGGGGGAAATGATAGTGTGATTGTTTTTTGTAACGTGGGAATTTTGAGTAGCTGATGTAATGTTTTGGTGGAGGTAGTGGAAATGCGTGTCAGAAGTCGAAGCTTTGAGTTGGGTTGAATTTTTAGTTTGATGGGGAGGAAGTTTATTTCGTTGGTGTTGCGGTGGTTATTGTGAAGTTTTGAAGTAGTGGCAGTTCAGTTGGGAGTGAAACTTGTTGTGAAGTAGTTGTGTAAATGGAGGTATGGGGAGGAGAAGCGCTTTTGCTTTTCGAGCATTTGGTCTTGTTGTTTGGATAAGGTGGTGGTAGCTTGTGGAAAAGGAGGAGAAGCGCTTTTTGCTTTTCTCGCAATGTGTCAATTGGTTTGGTGTAATGTTTTGCTTGGACCATGGAAATGTGGTTTCGAATAATTGAATTTTAATTGAGCCTGTAGTCGACGGGGATGGACTTTAGTCATGCAGTTGCTGTAGTTGTTGCTAAGTTTTTATTAGGACAGAGTTGTGAGTTAAAGTCATCAAAAGCATTTGTTTAAATAGAGATATGGTAGTCCACAGTGCTTCTAATTCTTATCCACTCAATACGGTTTGTTTCCTTTGGCTCTAGTATGAATGGCGAAGTGAAACATCAAGTGTAGAAAATTAATGGTGATCAGAAAGCTTTTTTTTTGGGTTTTCTTTAGTAAGAACTGTCACTTAAAGTTGGTTGTTTAGCATTGGATTTTGGTCTCTAAGTAGCAAATTGACTTAGAGACACATAAAGCAATTGCTACTAGAAACTGATGGATATGTAATGGTTGGTGAGAGTGTGTCAACCCTTACGAAAAGAAGGTTACGGTGATAAAAGGTCCTCCAAACAATTAAAAGTCACCCTTAACGAAATCCCAAACTCAATTTATATGGTTATGCATAATCTAACAAAGTCAAGGACTGATAAACTGTGTTCATTATCCTGTACAAGATCCTGGCCTATATTGCTTTCCCTGCAAAAATTTGTTGGTTCCTTTCCTTCCAAGCGTTTACTTAAGTTCAAAGCTCTAGTGCATGAGTTTGTGTTATTTTTGTTGGCCTTTAGTGATAATTTTCATTGTCTAACAGAAACTGGACCTTTAAGATGCAGTAAAAGAAGGAAGCTGAAGTACTTTACTTCAAACTGGGCTGAGCATGGAGCTGAAAAGTTCATCCCCAAAGTCTGGTGGTCTTTCTCCCCCTGATTGTCTAAGCGACCCAGATGAGAAGGAAATTAGTGATGATGATGACGACGACCGCAATCATAAGCATCGTAGACGGGATACAATGTCTCAGTCTTTGGAGAGAGATCCGCTCGAACAATCTCTGGCGCAGCCTTACAGAAAAAGAAACAGACCATTCGAAAATGGGCAAACTGATCAGTCTCTCTATAATTCAAATAGGGGATTCTCAAAATTTGAAAAGAGGCGACCAACTGGAGTAAATTTCTCCCGGTTTCCTGGTGAGCATGGTTCTGGTAGAGGAAGAGGTAGAGATTTCCAACGCGATTCACGGTTTGGTTCAGTTGATGTTGCTTCTCAAATGGTGCACCCTGGTTCTATTCCATCTACTATGTTCACGGGAAGAGGGTTGCCTAATGTTTCAAATGCACAAAGCAATTCATGGAATGGTTTTGGACTAATTCCTGCAATTCCAAATGGCGGAATAGACCCAATTAATCCTCTCGGGCTGCCAGGGATTATTGGACCACAGCTGAATCAGTCACTGAACATGGGTATGCAGCGTCAACGCTGTAGAGACTTTGAGGAGCGTGGATTCTGTTTGAGAGGTGATATGTGCCCAATGGAGCATGGTGTTAATCGTATTGTTGTGGAAGATGTACAGGTATTTATCGATTGAACATCATCAGCTAGCCAGCAGATATTGCCAATAACTTGTTTCTGATTTTATGTCTCTTCCTATCTCTTCATTCTTTTTAGGGAAATAGAAATTACACCTGATGGTATGAGGTTTTGGAAAATTACACATCAGTGGCTTGAGGTTTACGTAATTAAATCTAGGTGGCTTATGAGTTATGACTCAATTGAGTGTAACTCATGATTATATTCTATTTCTTTATGAGTTGACTTTGAGTTCTTGACAATTAATAAATGTCAACTTACCATAAAATTAATTAAAATCACGAGTTACACTTAAGTTGTGTTATAGGCTACCTAGGTGAATTATGTCCAACTCAGGCCACCTAGTTGTATTTCTCAAAACCTCATGCCACCTAGGCACCTAGGTGTAATATTCCCTTCTTTTTTAAATTACCAAGTTAGTATTCTCACTATGTCTCTTCCGGCTAAATTTAATAATTTGTAACTTATAGGTCGGTAGGAAGCAATTAAATGACAGTATGCTGCTAAGCAGGCAGTGGCTGCTAATGTGTTCTTCTTATTCTTATTCTTCTTATTATTATTTCATAATATTACCAAGATAATGATTTTTATAGTATTGGTAGCTTTGTTGACAGTTAACACTGCTTTTATCCACTGCTTTTGTTATAACTTGTAATTTTTTTTGCTGCTTGTGTGTGTTGGTGTTACATTTACGTGACATTTTCCATATATTTCTTCCCCTTAACAAGGCTAGTGCGAAAGATTTGTCATGTAGAGAATAGTGTGCAGAATTCTTAGGTATAATACAAACGTGACGATGGTTGTTGTAGTCTTTTAGACATCCAGAGGCTAGCTATTGCTTAAGGCATGTAACTATGTGTTGTATAAGAACTCTTCTTCTCATGCACCAGGTGTAATGCGTAGATTAGGGAGGGCAGCTTAGTTGGGTTCTTCAATTTAACTTAACAAACTAGCTTTTTGGAGCAAGGGAACCCAACCCTTGTGGTAGTGCCTCCATTCTGTGCAATGTACATACATGATATCAGTTTAACCCTTCTCTTGCCTATTTAGTTGCAACCTGTTGTGCTACCTACAAACAAGTGCTGATTGTACATTTTCTGGCTATCGTGGTTTTACAACTTCTGGTGCTTGTCCTCCTAATTTGCAGAGCTTATCGCAGTTTAACCTCCCTGTGTCAATTCCAAGTGCACATATGCGGGGTGCATCTGCTGGCAGTGGATTTGCGCCATCAGTTAGTGTTTCCTCTAGTACATTGATGAATAACCGGGGTCCACATAGTAGAACAAACAAATCCACTGTGGATGATGAGGCATTGCCTGGTGCTGTTAGTGCTAGTGGAGCTGATGTGTATGACCCTGATCAGCCTCTGTGGAATAATGATGGTCATGAAACATCAAGTCCCCTTCTTGGACTGCAGCCTTCCAGTTTTCAAGAATCTGACTCCTTTATGGATGCTGACTTCTCTGATCGTCTTGTCCGAAGCAGTGGAGCCGCTGTTGGGTCACAGAGCACAAGTTCATCTGTGTGGGGAAGACTTAATGCAAAGAATAAGTTAGAACTAAAAGAGAAAGGCTTTCCAGAAAGTAGACCAGAAGAGATTTGTCAGCCCTCGACTGGCACCCAGGGGACTCCCCATCTAGGAAAGCAAAACAATGGAGCAACTTTTGCCCCAAGAGCTGCTGGTTTAACATCAAAGTTGCACAATGATGTAGGGAATAATGTTAGGAAACCATCCCAAAAGGCACAACGTACTTTATTTGTGAATTGCATTCCAGCGAAAGACAACAAGAAAGAGAACCTTATTTCTCATTTTAGAAAATTCGGAGAAATACTTGATATTTACATCCCAGCAAATAGTGAACGGGCTTTTGTGCAGTTTTCCAAACGAGAAGATGCAGAGAGAGCCCTAAAGGCACCTGATGCTGTGATGGGTAGTCGTTTTATTAAATTGTGGTGGGCAAATAGAGATAGTATAGCTGACGACAATTTGAGCAATGCCAATAGTGTGTCTGTGACTCCCCAAGATGTGAGAGCTGGTTTTGGGTTGCCTCATCTGGCTGTTGCTAACAAAGGAAAAGACGGCCTCCAATATGCGGGTTCTTCAAAAGTGGTTGCCCCTAAACCTTCTGATAGCTTTGTGACGGCTGGTAATGACTTTAAACCTGCTGCGTTGAATAGTCCCAGGACACCTCCATCGGTGTCCAAGAAGACAGAGAGTTTGGAGCTTTTGAAGGAGGAGCTTCGGAAGAAACAGGAGATGCTGGAACAGAGGCGGAATGAATTTCGCCAGCAGCTGGATAAACTTGCAAAACAAGTAAGTTAGTTTCCACGCTAAAATACTATTTTTTGTTTTAATTCCCTTTGTTGACATGTTGCAGCTTGTTTGAATTTATCATGATGATTGACCAAATTGACCATGTAATGTTTCTCTGTTGATGCGTTTAACAAACTTTGAATGCATTAACAATACTAAGTTGGATTTTTTAGGTTACTTTCTTCATGCATCTACTTTTAAACTTGTCATGTAGAGATGCTAACAGTATCTGTTGTATGCTGCATATTTGTCAGAGTTAATTGACTGGATCCCATTCTTGGTTTCTTGCACGCCTTAGTGAACGAAAATCAGTTGCTCTTTGATGAGCCATGACCTTGTTGTCCCCCTCAATTGCTGATAGGAGCACCACTGGTGAATCGTAGTGCTGAAGTGTGGTTAAAATACTGCATGATTGATTTGCCTCAGGGCATCATGTATTTCTGTTCTTTGTCCTAGTATTGTACACTTGTACACTACATGGTGACAGCTGATTGTTGACTTGCTCCTAATGGTATCTTGTTTAGAAACTAAAAAAGAAAATTTCACAAGAAATCTCCCAAGTTTGAGCCATGACCAAAAATAAGGAAGACGAAGTTAAGTTTGTCTTTCTGAAAAATTATTTCCCTAGCTTTTATCTTCTCACGTGAGCGGTCCAGTGGTAAACTGTGTTAATAAAAAGGGAAAATTGAGGAGAAAAGGAAAACAAAAACAGACATTTCGATCATATCTCTCCCCCTTACGTTTTCTTGCTGCCTCATCTTCCCTCTATTCACCACCTTCTCTGACATGCGTCATGCTACAGTTCCCCTTCTGCAATCTGATGATCTGATCACACCATGATCTGATCAGCAGCCATCAACCCATAGTTGACATTGATCTAGCGACTGGTTTCCCCTGTCTTTAGCATCTTACACCGTCAAGATTTTATTCTTTATCTTCATCACCTTCATTTAGGGTTTTATATATAAACCCTCAATATGAAATTTTACGTGAAGGTGAAAAATTGTTCATATTACCCTTTGCACTTCGATTTGTAGGTAAGTAGAAAAGTGGTTGGTCAACTTCAACTGAAGGGTCAATTGGATACAACCTCTATGTGCTATTGGAGTGGTTATGATATTTTTGTTGTTGGTGGTGAAAATCGGTAGGTGTTGTAAAGAGTATGGGCTTAGTTTTGTTCTTTTAATGCAATGAACGTGTGTGAAATACTAAAAAGGACTCCTTGGGCGCTTCTGTAGTGGCTGCAAGAATGTCTCATGGATTTTTTCCACACAGCTGTTGACCCTCCTGTCCTTGACATTGAATGTATCTGTTCAACACAGGGTAGGCGTTTTGACAAAGCCAAGGTTTTGTCACCTTGAAGTTAAAAAATGAGATTCTCATTTCTGATTGTTTAGTCATGCATAATTAAGTTGTGGTATGTGTTATTAGAAACAAGGTGAGGAGATAAGAAATATTCTCGCAGAAGATGTTGAAGCGTTGAACAATACAAGATGGCTGGATGGTAGGTTAGTAACTTAGTTTGCCTTTTAATTGAAGAACAAAGCAGACCTTTTGTAGTTTGGTGTTATTTGTAGTGAGGCGATGTACTAAATCAAGTTTGAACAGATTTGAATTACAACAAACATTAAGGTTATATGCATGTGAGTTGTGACTCCTTATACACCTTGGGAGCCTTACTTCTTGTTTTTGTTGCTTTTTCATAACTCCTTTCCTTTCTCCACCGAGGAATGATAGACTAATAGGTCATTTTCAGTCCAATAGGGGCACACAAAGAAATAAAAGGAAAATAGTTTGCCGAATTGTCCTCCTTTGCAAGCGGAATCCACCCTAGTGACCTGTATTGGATAAAAATGTCTAATAGGGCCGATTGAACTATGATTTCTCGTTATTAGGTAATCGTTTCTGCGGTTTTCTATGGTGAGTGATTAACCAAATTTCTTGTTTCCCCATCCTCAACTACTCTTTGTTCTCTGACCTGTAATCAACTAGTTGATATAGAAATACGAGTCACTGGTTTTCACGAGGGAAGTGGGAGTAGTAGTTTGGTTACCTATCTGGCTAGTTAGTTATGCCTGGTGAGAACAAACTTCCTTTGTAAAATGGTTTGAGCTATCTTTATTGAGGCTGTTGCATAGTAGGAGCCAGGAATGAATGCTCTTTCTTGTCGTTTATGGATGCTGCGGATACAATCATGTTCTAACCATGGGCAATTGAGTATTTGATGCCGTCCGGTTGGTCTCCTTTAGTATAATTCTTTGTCACTATGTTGAGAAGGGGAAAAAAGAAAAGCAAACTGAGTAAGCACACAAGGGCGGAAGGGCCCTTGCATCATGCTTCAAAGTTTACATTTAGCTTCAATACCGTGGAGGCGTGGATGCAGAATACGTGCTTCGGGGGTGATTTAGAGGTGCATATTCAGGTGACTTTAGTTTCACCAAGGGGTAACTTCTATTCCGTTAAGGCCTAATGGTTGACTTTTCTACCACTTTGTAATGACCTTTTAACTACATTACTGTGTATACACGCTCACTGGAGCACCCGATAATTTGTTAATTCATTTTTGCTGGATAATTCAGTACTTATCATGCTAAATCATGATTTCAGCTCTGATTTTGAACCTCCAGTAGCATAAACAAATACTCCGTACTTGTATTGCCTTCTTGAAGATTTGCTGACTTGTTCAGTAGAGCTCTCAGCTCTGGTCCTGAGAGCTGCTCGTTCCAATTAGAAGCTTAAGATAGACAGATTGACATTGAACTTTTTTTGCTGTAAAATGAGCTGAAGGACTGAACAGTTTTCATCAAGTGAGCATGATATTTTGAGCTCTACAAAGTGAGTGATATGCATTCCTAGTTCACTATTGACTAGCTCACAAAAAGGTTTGGTTAACCAAAGTTACCAAACTATGTGTGCGGTGGAGTAACTAGTGAATGGTGGAATACTGGCAAATTATGAATAACTTTCATTGCTTTATTTACAAAAGGGTTGCGTGATGGTATGTATCTGCTTTTGGGTACATGAATTTTGGTATGGAAACTAGAAGTCACTGAGAGGGATGCAGTAAGGAAGTCCAAGGGCATTTAATGCATATGAATGTCACTATATGACGTTTTGAATTTACATGGAAATTCCCCAACATGATGCGTGAAAGTTTAAAATTTTTTTGTTTTTTCTCACGTGCTGTTAGTGTGGATTCCTCTTATAGGGCTTACTAGAAAATAGAACTTCAGATGTCACTAGCGTTGTTTGGTGAGTTTCAAAAGCCAGTTCACTACTATTTAGCTTTCCGAATTTTTGTTCTACTAAGCACTTCTAGATTGACATTGCCCATTTAAGGTACTAATCTGCTGCCAGTGTGATTTGATTTCCTTATGTGTTGTAGCTTGTGCTTTTATTGCATAATTGAATAATGCTCGCCGAACTTGTTTGCGATGTGGAAGGGTAAAATATGTACTTTCTATGTGCTTATAATCACTTAGGCTTCTATGCCAAACCCATGTTTTTCATCGATGATCATAAAAGAGCGCAATTTATGGGTTTATTAATTGAACTCATGTGAAGTATATTTTAGTAAGGAGTCATTTTTGCAGGCTACAGGCAAGACCGAAGTATCAGCCAGGCCTGCTGAGAAGAGGCAAAAGGTGGAAACATCAACTGTTGCATCAAGAGCTGGAAACACGAAGTCTGAAATTGCTGTTGTTTCTGGGCCATCGTCACAGGCTGAAGTGTCAGAGGACAAGATCTTGAATATAGACAAACTTGCGTTTAAGCAATCCAAAGTGAATTCAGCTAATGCACTTCTAGATTCTTCAAACTTGAAGCAGACTGTTCGTGCTATGGCTTCTTTTGCATCACCTTTTCACACACACAGATATAAATTGGACAACCGTCCGACAACTTTTAGAATCACTGCTCCTTTACCAGCTGATTTGGCAGATGTGAGTAGACCTTTTCCTTCCCTGATTTTTTAAAGGACGTTTTGGTCTCATTTGTATGCATTCTTTCTAAATTCCTTTTGTGATTCTTATGGGATTCTTTTTGGATTAAGGCTTGGTTGAAGGTGTTGTTATACTTATCACTGGCATTGCTGTCTCAGTTATTTTTGTGTTGAATCCATTGTGATGAATAAATAGCAGCCACGCCAATGATTGCAACTGCTAGTCCCAGTCCTTGAATTTTAGATGAGGTCCTGCTTCTGGGTTATGTTGTTTACAGGGCCAAAAGTTTTTTTTTTTTTTTTTTTTTTTTTTTTGTTCTTGGTCATTCAAATTTATGCAGTGAAGTGTCTGCATAAATAAGGATTATAGTTCGTCTCAACCCATATGTTTGGATTAAGGAGTAATCCATCATTTTCATTTTATCTAGTGAGGAAAAGCTCTTTCATGTTTTTGATGGAGCTTGCTTTGTTATTGATTTGATGCAACCATTCATAAGTGCATACTATTACTAATTTACTGTTACTTCCACAGTGACATTTTAATTATTTTTCTGCATGAGATCATACCTGAGCAAAGTACTAATAATTTCATCTGAATGTGTATAGGCTACTGCTTTGAGGGGTCACTTCGCATTGTACGGTGAGATAACTAATGTGGAGATAGAAGACTCAGTCGAGGAAGACAGTCCTAACGACTTAAGTGCTTCTGAGACAACAAGGAATTGCTCTGCTCGTGTAAGCTTTGCCACTCGTCATTCGGCAGAAAGGGCGTTCTTGAATGCTAAATCTTGGCATGGCCACAATCTACATTTCGTTTGGGCGACTCCAAGTATTGCCACTTGCAGCCGTAGTAGTGGGGAGAGCTCTTCTGCTCATAAAGGGACTTTAAATGCTGAGGTTCAGTCTGCAGAGAAAACAGCAGACCATGATTCTATGGATCCATTAGGCCCTAAAGACTGTAACTTGTCTCCTCTGAAGTCGCCAAATGAACTTTCCTGTGATAGCCCCAAGTCCAGTGGCAGAGGAAATTCTCCACTAGCTGTTTGTGAAAAGAATTTCGCCTCTGAAGTTCAGTCTCCTGATAAATCAGCTAGCTATATTCCCTTGGAAACAGATGAGCCAGAAAATCGGGACTCTGAAGTGCAAGAGGAAGAAGAATGTACTGGTGATGATATGAAGCCCGAAAAAGATCCGAGAGCCGCATCAACATTACTTACCAGAGAAAGAGTTGTCTAAGGGCAAAACTTGCTCAGGAATGTCCAAATTTTGAGATCTTGTACAGCCAGGTAAACTGTAAAATCTATTGAATTTTCTTTATATACTCTTAAACCTGTTAATGAGACTATGTAGATGGATTTTCCTCATTCTCCATTGTTTACTGAGTGGATAGGTGAACATCCTATTTTTGAGTTCAGCTATGAGGACTTCTTTTTTTAATTAGCCAGTCCTCTCTCTTGTATTTGTACTTTTATAGTTTCAAATATATTGTCTCATAATTTCTGGTCTCTCTCTCTCTCCCGGTTTTAGGGTTTTCCCCATTTTGCTTGATCACAAATTATAGAACTGAGGTTATATCACCATGAAATAGGCCTTAAAACATGCCCCATATATTTTTAGGGGATAGTCCACCGGTGGACTTTGTATAAGACGAACCAAAAATCGTCGGTTTTGTGGACCATAACCCACGAAAAAACCTCGTTTCGGCCCCAAAAAAGAATCGGACGAAAATTGGCGGGAGGCATGCTAGACACATATAATGAAGAATGGAACAAGAGAATTGGCAAAAAGTAGCCTATGCATAACCCAAATAATCAGTTTTGTCAATTACTCAAATGCTCGAATCGACCTATAAACAAACCGTAAATCTATCAAGAAGGATGAATGACATTGGTATATGCTATAATTTTGCTCCAGTATACCCTAGGAGCATGCTTAGTAACTTTCTGAACATTTTTCAGAAAACCCAAAATCGACAAAAAATGCCGGTTTTTGTGGACTATAACCCACGAAAAAACCTGATTTCGGCCCCAAAATGGAATCGGACGAAAATTGGCGGGAGGCATGCTAGACACATATAGTGATGAATGAAATAAGAAAATTGGCAAAAGTAGCCTATGTGTAGTCCAAATTATCAGTTTTGTCAATTACTCACATGCTCGAATCGAGCTATAAACAAACCGTAAATCTATCAAGAAAGAGGAATGACATTGCCATATGCTACAATTTTTCTCCAGTATACCCTAGGAGCATACTTGGTCACTTTCGGAACATTTTTCATAAAATTAAAAACCGACAGAAATCGCCGGTTTTTGTGGACTTTAACCCACGAAAATACATCGTTTTTTCCCCCAAATGGAATTATATAACCCACGAAAAAACCTCGTTTCTGTCCCAAAATGGAATCGGACGAAAATTGGCGAGAGGCATGCTAGACACATATTATGAAGAATAAAACAAGAAAATTGGCAAAAAATAGCCTATACATAGCCCAAAACATCAGTTTTGTCAATTACTTACATGCTCGAATCGAGCTATAAACAAACCGTAAATCAATCAAGAAGGAGGAATGAATCGATAGAAAACTCCGGTTTTTTGGACTATAACCCACGAAAAAACCTCTTTTCGGCCCAAAACGGAATTGGATGAAAATATTTAAAAGCTCGAACTATTCACTCTATCCATACAATTCTCTCATTTTCCATATTGGTGTGTCCCATTTATTCTCCGCCGTTAATATTTTAGACATCAATAAAACATGAAAAAACTTTAAAACAACCACATGTGCGCCACGCTCAGATTGACTCTTACATATTTTCCACTTCTAACAATTTATAGGTAAAACTTTTCAGACGGAGGGAATACTCGGTAAAGAACTTTCACAAAAGACATTGCCTCCGTCTCATTTGGTTATTTACATGAATAGCCAAATTAGAAACATAAATAAGGAAGTGGGAGAACAAGACGACTTTGGTTTAGGAGCACACAGCATATACTGACATATAAATGACCAAGAGTAGAATTATACACGAAGAATTCTTATATAGACTACCAGTGAACGTTTCCTTAGATATGATACAGAATTACAAACTAATCAATATTGACAGCAAAAGTATCAACGTCCAGTTTTAAACACACTTGTTTCACACACTATCTTCTGAATCCTGGCAGTTCAATAGTTCATGGCCATGTTCACCAGCAGAATACAAGGAGTTGCAATAAAAGCAACTTCAAACAATTTACATATAATGACTAACACTCACTCTTGTTGTGCCTCTTATGACCCTTAAGAGCGGGCTATCTCATGCCTTGATGGCGAAAAGTCATAGTGTTCGCTCCTTTTCGCTCAATAACCGGTATGGAACATAAAAGTCCCCTCTCATTTTTCACTGCGTAATAGAACTCTTCTTGAACAGTGCATATGCGTCACTGTAGATAGCCACTGCATTTGAGAAAACTGCAAGGACAATCATCAAGACGGCCAGGGATTTTTCTTTGTTTGTGGCAATAGCATAGCGGTCCCTGAAACATCATTACAAGAGAATCAGACTTCGGGTAAAAAAGATTAACGCAAGCCTTATCCATGCTGCATATTTTTCACATACAGTTTATGTAGGCTATGGAAGAAATGTAAGATGCTGCCAGATAATTACGCAAGCAAACAAAAACAATGGTCCATGCAGAAATAAGTTCAAGTAATGTTCGGACTCATCCAAAGACCCATTTTTCTAAAGAAACCGAACTGGACTCAAAATCGAGGATCTGTCTAAACAAAAAGAACTGGAATTTGAAGAGGAATGTTTAACTATTCCCCAGAAACTTGAAGAGCAGCATTCTTGATCTGCTCAAGCCAGCAGAAGCCCCAGTGGCAGACTGATAACTTTTAAAAAAACACTGAAAGGAAACTTCTAAAGTTACACAGAGAAAAGCATGCATGAAAACAACCATTGTTTAAAATCAATTCAGATATTATGCAAAAAAGAATCATGAAGTTGCTGGAAGTGATAAAAACAATTAAGAGTGACAAAAGTGAAAGCAGACTTCCTTTGGTATTAATTACTAACCAAGTAAACAAGAACGCCTACCTACCATTTTGATCAATTCAAATCTAATGCACAAAGCATCAGAGCAGCTGAACAAGTCAAAGCAAAACAAAATTGCATAAAGAGACTTTAAACACGTTCACCAGGAAAAACAACTGCTTTCGGCCAAGTCAAACTCATGCACAAATAATCAATGGGGTATATTACATAAAGTATGCGTGCATAAACTGCATTCCGCACTTGAAGACCCACTAGAATAAGAATTTTTGGGAGTAGGGATGTACAGGCGCACAGCTAATCTCCGAAGCAAACAAAAGTTTCATGACTATTCTAAAATATGTGTACCTAAGATGCAACAAAGCTGACATCTATGTAAAATGAGATCAACAAAACAAAATTAAAAGCAAAGGGTAAAACCAATTTAATAATTACTAAACAACCAGAAAGATTTAAACATAGTACTGACCTTAAGGTAACAGAAGCGGGAAAAATGAAACCAAGACAAACTGCAGCTGTTGCTCCAGTGAACTGGAAAGCATCCCAGATGCTGGGTATAAAATTTGCTCCCATGAAGATGACAGCTATGAGCACAATGGTAACAAGAGCAAATCTCTTGTTGCTGGAAACCAGAGGACCTGATGAGGGGAAGAGCAGGCCATCGATATTCATCCTCAATGGGTAGAAGACAATCGGGAACACAAGCATCAAGTGTGCAGCGTAGCTGACACGAACAGCATCATTCAGGATGTCACTATATGGGATACCAAGGTTCGTGTCAAAATTTGCAAGAACGTCATCCAGCGTTGCATCTCCAAATAGTAGGAATCCAAATAAGCTTGTCATTATGTACACAGATGAACAGAGACCAAGTGCTGCCCGGACAACACCCTTTATTTGGTTAGAGTCCTCGAGCTCATTGTCTATTGAGTGAACTGCAAATTCAAAGTTCAACAAACATGAATGAGCAACTAGTTGAAGTAAAAACACTATGTCCTGCTAGGCTTTCAGCAACAAACACGAATGAGAATTGAAGTCCCAAATCCCAACTATTACGGGAAAGAGCGGGGAAAGCAGTTTGTTTATGGAGACCCTCGTAAACTACCGATTGCCTAAGACGTTTATTCAAGCTTATAAAAGGTGAAGAAAAATAATATAACTAGAAGCTTAGAACGCATCTATGACACTGCGTTAAGAAATTAAGTCTAGCACTGTCGACACAACACTGCTAGTTCGAATATTGGATCAATATTAATACTTCTCTTCCTTGCATGTGCGCACTTTATGTATATATATGTACTGTTACTTATTAAGCAAATTAAACTGGTAGTCTCTTAGTGCAAGACATTGCTCTCGATCCTATCTTAAGATCTCACTTGCTAAAGAAAATGGAGAGCTCCAAATCATGGATGCTTTTAAGTTATAAGTCCAAGATAAGGAGAATGTGAATGCTTTTGATTAGAGTTTCATCCATCCTTTAGGACGCTAAGAAGAGCAGTGACATACCATTGTAATGGCAAATGAAAGCTGTGACAAGAACAGGAACAACTGTGAAGAGTTTCCAGAAAGAGGTTAAATCAGTAACATCGGGAAGCAATCTAGGCATTGCCACAGTTCCACTGCACAACTTTATAACAGCAATCCCCGCCATAATCACAAGAAACACGACAGCCAGCCCAACTGACAATGCCGAAGTATACCTTAAAGAATCTGCATCACAAACATGACGGGTCAGTATGTAACCACAATAGTACTCCACATCAAATAGAGACAGAGAGAAGATTTGGCTATAAGGCCATAGGTTACGAATGGCTAAGGGTTCTCCACGAATGACTTTTTGGAGATACACAACAGAGCTAATTACTACCACAACCAGAGACTGTGGCAAAATCCTAACCTACATTGACTAATTCAGGAGCAGCAAATCATGGTTCTATGCCAGATAATGTTGAACTACTCGAGTACCAAAATCAAACATCAAGAAACAAAATGCAGTCAACAAGCATAGCTTATGAACTCCAAGCGGTTATCCGAAACAAAATTAATAGGAAGGCGAGAACCAGAGACCAGATTAAAATCCTATCCTACATTGACTCTTCTGGACAAAGGTGAGTGAATCCTACCACAAACAGACTGCTTCAAAACTATATCCAACATTGACTACATCAGGACCAAATAACCATGGTCCAACGATAAATCAAATATTTTTGAAGTGGTAC
This sequence comes from Corrigiola litoralis, assembly GCA_901111285.1. Classification (NCBI taxonomy): domain Eukaryota; kingdom Viridiplantae; phylum Streptophyta; class Magnoliopsida; order Caryophyllales; family Caryophyllaceae; genus Corrigiola; species Corrigiola litoralis. The sequence continues at coordinate 21,690 of CAAKMY010057298.1, forward strand.
CAAAGTCCATTGTCAGCATTAATAGTCTCTATTATGTAATTAAACCAAGCATCTCTATATGGCAAATTGGCAACTAATGAGTTATCATATACCACACAAAAGAAGGCACACCAAGACAATCAGGTGATTCTATTTTAATAAAATTGGTTGTAGATAGCAAAAGACATTGCAACTAAAACAAAGCAAGTTGATCAATCATAACTAAATGAGCAAGCAACAACTCACCAATACGCTTGAAGCAAGCCAATGGTGCAAACACACACAGTGTTGTCACAAGAAGAATGACAAACCGCCCGTTCCACCAGTGGTCTCCAAACCAACCTTCCAAGACACCAGCATGGTGAGTTCCACTGGAAGATGTTCCTGAGAGCACATCACCTTCAAGGAACCCAAACACATCATCATTACACCACTAAATTCCTGACTATCATGTTCCATTCCACAATCATAAAAACACAAACATAATTGACTAGGCAACTGCTATCCACCACTACCAGATCAAACATGAGAAGATTTCAAAAAAATACCAATCAACAAATGAGTATAAACCAACATAATACTATACAAGTATATACCTAAGATAATCAGGTAGACCATCAGCACACCATTGTTATTCATCATAACACTAATCCGCAACGCATCATCACTACACCTCTAAATTCCTGATTCACATGTTCCATTCCATTCCATAAAACATAAACATAATTGACTAGGCAATAACTATCAACTCAAACATGAGAAGATTTCATCAGGATACCAATCAACATAAAAAAAATTCAGTATATACCAAAGATAATCATGTAGACAATCAGCACAGAAATGTTATTTATCATAACACTAATCTGCAACACCTCTTCTTAACTAACATGTTCCCTCCCACAAGAATTGACTAGGCAAAAACAATCAAGTAGATCAAACATAGGAACACTTCAAAAGAATACCAATCAACAAACAAGTATAAAACAACATAAACACATACAAGTATATATATATATATTTATACCTATGATAATCATGTAGACAATCAACACACCAATGTTATTAACCATAACACTAACTTGCAACAAAACTCTCCCAACTCTCCCAAAAGAATCCTCCATAACACCACCATAAGAGGAACACTTCCCAGCCCTACTAAACTTGAGCAACATATCAATTGACCTCTCAGTCAACAAAGCCATAACTATGATCATGGTCATCCCCAACCCAAGTCCTAAAACCTTCATAGTAGCAGGCAAAGCCATAATCCCAGCTCCAACAATTGTTGTTGACAAATTAAACACTGCTCCAGAAAAAGAAGCACCATTAAACTCATCAAAACCACCCTCTTCTTGGTGCTTTGTTGGCAACAATGGTGCATTCTCATCAGGTACTTGAACCACTCTCTTTGATTTCCTCCTAGACTCCATATTAACAACAGTCATTTCCTCAAAGTTTCACACTTTATAACAAAGAATTCACAAAGATTCAACCTTTACAACAAAAGGGTCAAGATTATGCAAAATTTTACCAAATTTTATCAAAATTTGAGTGATTTTTATCAAATTTTGTACAAAATCTTGCAAATTCTTGGAAATTACTATCTGGGTGTTTGAGATTAGACCTGAAAATCAACCCAAAATCATAAAGATTGGAATTTTTTACAAGAAAGGTTGATTCTTTTTCTAAATTTGGAAGAAACCCAGTTCAAAGAACCAATAAATGGGTGAAAATACACCAAATTTAGTAAAGATAAGATGTAATAAATCCAATGAAATGAGTAAATTTTGAAATAAGAAAGATTGAAGCTTTAGTTTGATTATATTTGGGGTTAGTGGTTGGTTTTATAGAAAGATAAGAATGCAAAAAGAAAGATTGGGTACGTAAGCACACAAATGATTGAGAATTTTTCACATTTTTTAGTGCTTTTTACTGTTGCAAATTTTGTTGGTATGGGAGAAAATTAACTGATTTTTTGCAGATTTTTTTCTGGTATGAAATGAGTCGTGTAAAATTCATCATAATTGACGGCATTTTCTTTGTATTTTCACGTTTTAGCTAGTGTGCTCAACTCTTTTCAGTCTATTTTCTACTCCTCACATTTATCTCGGTGGTGGAACACTTGCGTTATCATCAAATGTATAAAGTCGTATGTAAGAATTGGAAGTCATGTATGTAAGAATTGAAAGTCATTGTGCGATATCTCCAATTCTTTTCTAGTTTTCAAGAGTTTTAGCAATTGTGCTCAACTCTTTTTCAATCTATATTCTATTTCTCACATTTATTTTCGTGGTGGTAATTTTTGTGTTATTTCACTAGAATGTATAAAGTCGTATGTAAGAATCGAAAGCTAGTGTGCGAGATCTCTAATTATTTTCTTATTGCAAAATGATAAAGCAAACAAAACAGGATTTCGAATCATGTCGATGGTGTCTAATGTTTAGATAGACTAATAAGGATCACTTTAACTAGAATAACTCCCTTAAAATAAGATTGTTTCATACAAGACTTTCTAACTTATAATTTCAACAATTATATTTGACCGATATCAAATTTTGAATCAACCAGATTCTTACAAAGGTTGTGTATGTTAAATCTTTTATGAGGTAATGATTGTAAATATAGGCAAAAATGAGTGTAATATAGATGTTGTGCTATACTGAATTCCAACATATTTTTGGTGCTAGGGAGAAATGTAGTACCAAAGAATTGGTCGTGATAATAATTGAATTAAAAATGGCACAACCCAATGTTAGCTACTTGGTTTCATCACGTGTTAAATATATCAATATCGGACCTTTCAAGCAAACTATACGTGAAAATTCGGCCTAGTGTGTTGAAGTTGTACAGTAAGTAAGAAGTTAACTCTTTCACTGTTCAGGTGTTGAAGTCGTATACTCGTATGTCAAAGCATGGCAACAGCGCAATTAACCTTAACAAGCATGCAAAGTCTGTATATTGCGTATGTACTAAATGTCGTACACGGCTCTTTCAGTCTCTACCATATGCATGTATATCTTCATAGGCAAGATTGGCCAATCAGAGGCAAGCATAAGATTACAACTAAACTACATATACATTTAAGGTATAAGCTGACCTATCAATGGTCCTGGAAACACTAATAGATAGAAGTGATTGATAAGAGGTGTACCTTAAGCACATTAAAATCTTTGAATAACGGGCGGATGCAATATTTGGAAACAGAGACAAGACAATGATCTTATTATTTTTTACTGTAATTTTCTATCTTTCTACCATTTTCTATCATTTCTACCCATGCTATTTTCTACCTCGGCCAATGATTTGAACTATGTAAATCAACATGGCAACATATAATAGGTCAACAAAAAGTTAGGAGTTATGCATATGTCAATAATTTGCTGATAAGTTTTCATCACATATATGACTGTACTAAAGACTTGGGTTTATTTTCAACTTTCAACCATAAATGATACGGAGTATATATCACCATCCTCTATTTGGAACAAACATTGGTTAACCATGTGCATGTTTACATTTAGCAATAAACTTGTAGATTTATTTATGGATCAAGACATACCTAAGAAAATCAAAGGTGACAGTTTTCTACCTAAATGAATACAAAGAAGCATGAGCTAAATGCCAATACTGTCAATTCATGCTAGCTCATTGCGCATTGTCCTCCTCATCATCAGATGTGGAGGTCCTGGAAGACTTCATTGACATGTATTCTTAGTTTATTGATTATGCTTGTCGCACTGACTCATTTATAATGTAAAGTATACTTACGTTTGATTAATTTGTGGCTCTCAGAGCTTAAGCAGATTAGTTTACTACTAAACGTAGGCCAGTTTGTTCGTGGTGGTACAAATTTGATTAAGCTGACATCGTGGGGCACGCTTACTATGAATCCATGTTAAAACACTATAATTAAAGCATCACACTGAAAGTTTATAAAACATTTCTAACAACGTTAGTTCGATTTCGCTTCCTGTTTTCACATTTCAGTTTTACAGTTTTGAATTGTCAGTTTGCATTTTTGATATGAGACATATATAAATTATCTTAAAATTAGATATCTGAATGTTCATATATACCAAAAACTGCAAATTAACAATGACACCGAGCAGTCCTTGACCGATATTTTCTTTTAGATTACTCCACCACTAGCATATTAAGATTTTGAGTGTCTAGTGATTCCATGTGATTTACTCTTGATTTTATCTTTGGCCTACATGTGGGGGACATCTTTGTTACGTTTTAGTGGAATAGAAATTTATATGATCCAGCTACTTGATTAGATTATACACTTGCATTCATATTTCCAACCCCAAAAATCAAAATCAAAAGACCCTACATTTTCAGTTTATTGTAGCAATAAGTAGTACTAGTATGTTTCTATGAGGCATTATCAATTATGTGGCTGGAATTAAGTTCAGATAGGGTACTCGTTATCAAGAGACCTTTACTTGGGACGCGGTGACCCGTGAAAGTTGGCCCTTTGATAGTGACCCTTAGTTGATTTCATTTGTATTGACTATTATAACTGTTATCTACATGAATGCTTATGGTTTGATGCATACGAGGAAATTTCTTTATAGTTAGGTGATGGGTTGTTGGTCTATACTGTAGCTTATATTACTTGAAGATGATTGGTATATAACCTTTCTACACTTCTGTTCTTCACACTATATAGACAATATAGTGACTAGTGGGGGACATCAATTTTCCTCTACTGTAACTTGCTTCCGAAGTGTACGTTTTGTTTTGATGTATAGAATAGGCTGTTGGCAGTGTCTGTTAGTTCATTCAGACATGTTAAAGCGCTTTAAAACTTGTAGTTTCATGTTCCATGCGAATTGTCACAAGTCACATCTTGATATATGTGAATATGTGATATTATGATGTATTCAGAAACCTTTTGTTTGTGTGTGTGTGCGAGCGAGCGTGCGTTAAAGTGATGCATCTAGAACTTTGAGAAAGATTTGGAGAGTAAATAATGTTTTCAGTAGTACGTATCCTGAGATATAGAGTTGTCAAATGTCAATCATAGTTGCAACTTTGGTGCATGTTTTTAGATCAAATGTTTGTACAGACATGATGCATATACATAGTCTTCTTTCGACACAAGAAGCCAAGTAGGCAACAGTAAGATACATGTACAGAACGGCAAATTTTTAAGCTCAAATTATCAGTTTACATGTAGAAAGTATATGGAGAAGAAGAATGTTCGCTTGTTAGGTAGCGTAGACAGAACACTAGATAGCAATGAATTGAACTCTGCAGGAGTGAACTCCATAAGGAAATTGACACCACAATAACAAGTACAAAAGCAACAAATTATCAAGCACAAAGCAATGTACTAGTGCTTTTTGTGCACCATAGCAGGGTAGAAATGGCTCGACTTTGTGTTAGCCTGTTAGGAATTGCAGAGTTGCAGACAGTTAGGACTTAGGAGAGCCAACTGAAGCATTAATTAGTGTACGTATCTTACTCTATGAGCCTATTATTTGTTTGAGTTGGGACAGACACAAAACTGCTGTGGTACTGCACTTCAAAATTGACTCACTAAGTTCGTCAAATGGACATTTTTATCTACATAAGAAGACACATTATGAGGACTGCCATGAACGCTGTGAAACCTGCAGAGAGCAGCGAATACTTAAAACTTAGCCGCCCTGCATGCCGCATCTTTGTCTGACTCAAGCTCGGATAGCAAGTCCTCTGTACCTGACTTTGGTTCACCATCTAGTACGTCTGCTGGAGACTTTTCTACCGATAGATAGATGGAATGAAACAATGAATTAATCAGTAGAGCATTTATTGCCTAACAAATTGATAAATTATAGATGAACTAAGTCATTCAACAGTGGATAAAACATGCTACTGTAAAAACCCCATGTCCAAATGAAATAGTTCCCCTGTGCCAATGTGAACTATTGTGGAGTATATCGTAGCTAAATCCATATGCTGATTGTAGTATTGATAACTCTATATAGAGAAACTGAGCAGTTCATCTACTCATTATGCTAAATAGGTTTTTAATATACTAAGATTATTATAGAAAAACTCAGCCCTCATCTAAAGAATCTTTCAAGACCTTCTCTTCAACAATTAGCTTCTGATAGCAACTTGCACTCAGCCTCTGCCTTCTCATTGATGTGACAATTTTCCATAGCAGCTCCTTCATCTCATGCTCTCCATTACCACAAGCCAAACAATTCCTGCAAGTTGCTTCTCTCTGAATATTTTTCGACTTTTAAACAGCTTCCTGCTATTTAGAACTCTGAACCTTAGTGTTTAATTCACTTTCTTGGTGCAGCGCACAAATTATATTTACTGACAAAATAGAATTTGGCTACAAATCTTTTGAAACACCCATCACCCTAGTTGAAGCATTTTCAGCCTTTAAGAATCGTGCATAAACAACTGTAATTTCTTCGTCTGTAGACGAGAAGTATTCTTGTGAAGAGTACAGCTTAAGTTTCATTGATCACATCCAAAAGATTGCAGCAAGAGTTTACTTTTTTAAGCTTTGCTGTTGTGATAAATAAATTGCCACCATCCAAAACAGTAGCATCCTAGTCTTCATCAGCAGCCAAAAGCCAATCAAACGAGAAAATTGAAATGGTAGCAAGGCAAGGGATAAATCTATGACATACATGAGTTCTCTTATTCATGAATTTTTCCATATTTTGAACCAAATTTCTATACAAAACATAAAACATAGTCATTTGAAATTTCCTAGATCACAAGTTGTCATTAACTAAGTTGAGCTTATGTCAGTAGCCAAATACCAGCTGGTCGGTGACTGATTGATCTAGCTTATATCAGTAAGTATGAAAGCTCCTGAGGAAAAGTTTTGCAAGTGGTGCTAACAGTTAAACTATTTGACAAGAACAGCCGTTACTCTATGTATCACTTCAGACATATTCTAGAAGGCTAGCTAACAATACGCGAGAGAGAAATCATAAGTTGGGGGAAAATAAGAGCAATCAAATAAAGCATATACTTAAACTGGAAAGAGTAAATGTAGCTATATATATATGTACAATATTGCATTAGTTCTTGACATGATGTTCATGTAAGACTACAGTTTTCAATGATGTACTCAATTAGAGACTAGAACTATTGAGCTGCATGAAGATAAGCAGGAGGACCAAAACGCACAAAAGGTGCCGGAGCATATGCGCAAGGATAGGGACTGATCACTCTGTAAGCCATAGTACAAGCACGAGGAACGACATGGCCGTACGCAGCAACTCGAGCTGGAGCAAAACGGTAAGGAGCATGATGGTAAGGATGGCTAGTCTGAGCTTTCTGCAGATTTTGAGTCTCTTCAACACTTTCGGCATCAACTCGAGCATGAGCAAAACGGTGAGGAGTATGATGCAACAGACGGCTAGTTTGAATCTTTTCTTTAATTTCAGAAGGGGCCACATTATGTTTGACGAGCAGTGCCACGTCCCTGAATTTCCAAGCTTCGTTATCAGCCCTCTTAATAAACTCGAGTATCTCCTCAGCATCCTTGATAACATAGCTCTTATTGTACCCCACCAACTTCAATAGTACTTCCTTCTCTAGTGGCTTTGCCTTAGCAATCTCTACGACCATCTTGTTTGGTAGAACAAAGCCGGTGCTCTCATCATAATCTCTAGCAACTGTGTCCCTCCATTGGCATAATGCTGCTACGATGGAAAGTTGGTCCGCTTCTAAATTCGCCTCAGATAAGCCATATAAGGAGAGATATTGTGTAGCCTTATTATCGAACTCTTCAACTTCATATAATTTCACACTTATTTCGTAACTTCTCTTATATGCTTCCCCCAATGGATCATCGTATCCTGATAAGCTCTTTGCGGCCTCCGAAACCAACTGGTTCCTCATCATATCATAGATGTAAAGAAGGTAATGTGTGTCTTCTCTAGCATACTTGACCATCTCAGTAGGCATAGGACGTATCCTCCAGTCAGATGCTTGGTACTCTTTGTTCGCCACAACTCCACAATAGTACTTGAGAAGATATTCAAATGAGTTCCTCTCCAACTTCAGAACTTGCGAACCTCTCATAGTATCGAAAAGATTCACAATGTATATCCCAAAATCCCTCTGAAGCCACATCACATCATTGTCGGATCCATGAATCACCTTCCTTATACTAGGGTCCCTAAAGATTCCCCTCAAATACTCTCCGATATGCGACCTTAACTTGAGTGCATCTACGACAAAATCCTCAGTACGAGTGGAAATCTGGATGAGACAACTTATGCCTTGGAACGACCTGTAAGCATTATGTTCTACATCCACTGCAAATTCATCAACTTTCTCTAACTTAGCGGCCAAGTAACCCAAGCCGGCTACATCTTCTATTAACTTGAAGGGTGTGGATTCAAGTGGCAGTGGCTTCACTGGGTCTACGCTAGTGCGACGATCAACAAAATCAAGATGATCGAAAGTCTCCGCTGGGTGAACCATTCTCGAGCCATCCTGTGAGTTAGGCAGTAAATGAACAAAAGGTTCATAATTATTCACGTTGAAGTTGTATTGTTGTTGGGGTTTGGGTATGTGAGGTATATGGTAAGGAATTGTCATATTTGTAATTTTGGTGATCTTGTATTTGTGTTAGGCAGAAGAAGTCTGCATGTAGCCAAGATGAGTTTTTTTTTCGTGGGTTATTATTTGGTGTGAGGTGCTTAAATTTATAGGGGAAGGGTTAGGGGAAACACGGTGATATGGCATGTATCAGTAAGTCGGTCAAAAGATGGAGTAGTTACTTGTTCGTCTGCCACTTTCCATAATTCATACACTTATTTTATCTGGCATACGACACTATTTGTATTTGAAAAAATATGGAAAGTATCAGTAATTCGTAAGCCAGTAAAATTAGAGTTAGCTGCCACTTTCCATAATTCATCTTATTTGTAGAGGTGTCAATCGGGCAGTTCGTTTGGTTATGAGTCGGTTATTTTCGGTTCGGGTCATATCGGTTTTGGGTTGTGTCAGGTCATAATAGACATTCGAATCGAGTGAGTTTCAGTTCGGATGAATATCGATTCAGGTCATGTCGGTTAATTTATTTAGT
>CAAKMY010057309.1:0-12856 GCA_901111285.1 Corrigiola litoralis
TTGAAAAATGTTTATTTCTTACAAAATATTAGTGAAAAAACTTGCCACGAGTAACAATTAAAAAACTTAACCATTTACTTTTTTAAATATCAAAATGATATGTATGGGCTAAAATTGAATCGACATATAACAAATGAGCATTTATAGGTGGCCCGGGCATCGCACGGGCTTCACAACTAGTTAATCACTAAATAAGAAAAAAAAAACAGTACTTGCTCCTTCTGACAATTTCAACTCTCAACTAAGATTCCTATGTGCACAAGCAATCGCCTTTCAACTACTGATCACGACTTATAAAGGTTAGAATGTAATCCTGACTATGACCAAATAATTGCTGTTTAGTGTAAGGCAGCCTAAATCCTCAAACATAACATAATAACACATCAACCAACCATCTACATAGAACTTAAACAATAACTAAAGCTCTTCTCACCGTCTCAACTCTGAATTGGCCTTTTCCCTACTAGTCCCAACAAATTAAGGCTAAATTGAATGTCTTCTTGTCAAAGAAGCAACAACCTCAAAATTCAAAAAACCGTGATTCGAAACAACAAACCAAGCGGCCAAACATCAGTAATAAACCCAATGGAAACTGTGCTCGCTTTCTTATCTCTACTAGTCTGAACTCTCAACTAATTAACGTATTCAAACAAAAATTGCCTTTTCTCTACTAGTCTCAACTAATTAGGGCTAAACTGTACCTAAAACCAAAAAAGGCAAAACCGCAAATCGAAACAGAAAACTAAACGGGCAAACATAGCAAATTAAACAAAAATTACTTTCTTATCTCTACTAGTCTCAACTCATTGGGGCTAAAATGTACCTAGAATTTGACAAAGGCGCTACTTTCATAAGTCAAAAAACAATCAATGGTAACGAAAAAGCAAGCTATCAGCCACATCTAAACACAACGAAACATTTACCGCTTTATCTCAACTAATTAGGGTTGAACTTTACCTAAAACCAGAAAAAGGGCGACACCGCGAATCCATACCAAAAAACTAGCAGTCAAAGCTAACAATTAAAAAAAATAATCAATAACCAGCATCTCATCTCTACCAGTCCCAACTAATCAGGGCACAATTTATTAACATTCCACATAAGCTAGACCTACCTACCTTCATAACTCGAAAAACAACGAATAGAAACCAAAAATAAACAAAAAACAACAAAAGCGCTTTCTTATCTCTAATAGTCTCAACTAATTAGGGCTGAAATGTACCAAAAACTAGAAAACGGCGATACCTTCATAAGTCGAAAAAGACCAATTGAAACGAAAAAACAAGCGCACAAAAAATTAGGGCAATGCTAGCCACTAGTCTGAACTAATTACGGCTGAACCATAACTTCAAAAACAGTGAATGGCAACAATAAAAATAGCGGGCAAAGCCAGAAATTAATCAAAAAATAAACAACACCCGGTATCTAAAACCCACCAGTCACAACCAATCAGGGCACAATTTAAGAACAATCAAAATATCGGCGAAACTGAAAAAATTAAATTAAGCGGGCAAAGCTAAAAATTAAACAAAAAAAAAAAAATACCCAGCATCTAATCCCTACCAGTCACAACCAATTAGGGCACAATTTCTGAACAATCAAAATATCGGCCGAACTGAAAATATAAAATTAAGCAGGCAAAGCTAACAATTAGACAAAAGTAAAAACTACCCAACATCTAATATCTACTACTCACAACTAATCAGGGCACAATTTATGAACAATCCAAATTACGGCGAAACTGAAAAAATAATATTTAAGCGGGCAAAGCTAACAATTAAACAAAAATAAACAACACCCAACATGCAATATCTACTAGTCACAACTAAGGAGGGCACAATCAATGAGTAAGCCAACTTTCGGCGGGACCGGTAAATAAAAACCCTAATGCATACAAAAAAGGGAAGAGTGCAAATAAACCTCGCTGTCGGAGATGATGCGGCGGCACTCGCGGAGGACGGCGGGGGTGAGGAAGACCTCCTTGCGGATGATGGTGTCGTTCTTGTAGTTGGAGTTGTTGGCGTATCGGAGCTTCCCATCTGGCCGGAACTCGAACTCCAGAAACTCGTGCCCGAACTTGCCCTTGTGCCCCACGTAGTACCGCAGGTAGAACTCTCCCGTCTCCTCTTCCACTCCTGCCATTTTCTCTTCTCTTCTCTCTTGTGGAGTGAATTTTGGTGTTATTGGCCTTATGGGTTAAGGCTCGAGGGCTTTCTACTCGTTTAAGTAATTGGGTCGATACGAATCTGTGTCAATGTTAAGTGGGTCGGATTGAGTTGGGTCGTCAAAGTAGACCTAACTAATTTTGGGCCGGGTTTGGGTCAAAGGTCAAGAGCAAAAGTCCGGCTCGAATGGACCAAAATTTTTGTTTTAGTTTTTTTTTAAGAAAAAAATCAAATTTTACACAAAACCCTAATCAGTCAATCTAGATTTTTTTTATAAATTATATTTAAGGTTTACATTACCACGGTTGCGTAGATCTCGGAAAAATTAGTGGATTCAAAAAAAATTCACTTGAAACGGACCCCTGAGGTGCGAGTTACGCTTAGTATAAAAATTGAAAATAACGCAAGAAAAAAGCCCACTTTGGCCCGAAGCCTGATCAGCCCAGCCCGATGATCAACTATAGGTCAAACACGAAGTTGATATGTGTTATTATTGATTATTGGTATACAAATAAACTAGCTTAAGTGGTTAGGCTCTTTTACCCAATCATGGGATTGGGAGTTCGGTTCTTATTAGCGATTTTGTGCGTGCATTTCACCCAAAAAAAAAAATAAAATATTGGTTATTGGTCTTGATCTGACAAAAAAATGATCATATCTAAAATTTTGCTTACTTAACACAATAGTGTCACTTACCAGTATAGTAAGATTGGACTAATGGTTATAGGTTTGACCTCTATGGGGTTATCTGAGGTTCAAATTCTCATACTCCTTATCTTGCTTCATTAGTTGTTTCAATGTAACGGAAAAATATTTTTATACATTTGATTGTAACTCTTTATGGGTGTTTCGCTCTAATCAAAATTAGGCCATATCTAAATTTTGCTCACTAAACACAATAATGGTTGTAAGTTTGACATGTCTTGGATTATTCCAAGTTCAAATTCCCTTTAATCCTTTCCCCGCCTCATTAGCCATTTCAATGTATAAAAAAATCTCTTACAAGTGTGAAGTAATACATTTGAACTTTAACTCTTTCTATTACATCAAAGATGTCGAGTAAGTGACAAAGCACGATTGAACCCAATATAATTTTGCGGGTACTAACCATGGTTTTTTTAGCCATTTTATGTAATTAAGGTCAATATACACTCGACACAAAAAAAGGGTTAGGTTTTGATATAAAGGGTGTTTTGCCTGATTATTATGTTCGCATATGAAAAGATCCACGCAAACTCAAAAATGCTAAGATAGTTATGAATTTTGTAATGATGGACTTTTATAAGCAGTCGAGCACAATGTTTTGTCTAGTGCATAATAAGAAAAACAATCCAATATTTGCTTTATCTTTCAAAAATAATCTCACCTTACAAAAAATGATAATAATCCTATATCTCACATAAATTGTTTTGGGGTTAACAAAATTTCAACTTTTGTTTAATCTTAATTAGGTCATATACTAGCCAAAATTTCTCATTTAGAAGCACTTTATGACTAAAATCTCTATATTTCATTTAGAATGAAAAGTTTAAACTATTGTCGCGGTAAAATTTCAAAGCAACTTAGGAGATTACAAAACTTCGGGAAGACAAGAAGTTAATATTATTATTCAAGGATTAGTAAAAAAAAAGGGGGGGGGGGAGATGTTTCAAAACAATAACGGTGAATGATGTTGAAGACTTCAAAGAGCATAGGCTATAATAGAGTAACATATTAAAGGGAAAACATGTTTTACATTAGTTTAACCTTTATTAACTCTAGTGTACCTTGACAACGAGAGTTGTGTGAAATTCCTGAAAGGAGATGCATAAGTTTATGGAGCAAACAAGCACGTAATTGATCATTGCCGTAACCTTATTCAAAGAGAACCACACTGATAGAGAAGCCAACGCTGCAGCAGACTGGTTCATAGATCGTGGAGTGAATCACCCTAACAAGATGATCGTTGTTCATTCTCCTCCACCCGAGCTTATTTCTATACCCATTGAGGATGTCTTTGGAGTTCCTTTTGGTTTTCTTGTTCGGGGTTCGTCCCTTCTTCAGCACTTAAAAAAAGACTTTTATTAAATTTTGGAACTATTTTTTTAAGATATATATAAATGCTTAGAATGTATACTAGGCTCAATATGTGCTCTCATATGTCTTTCTTGTCATTTTTATTGTACATCTCGTCTTTTTTATGTACCTGTTCTTAACAAATACTGTAAGTATCTTTACATAAAGGAAAAATTGACGGGAATAATCCGAGGTTTGGACGATTCTTTTTTAATAGTCCCAACATTTGATTATTCATAGATAATCTCAACTCTGCCTCCCAATTTATGCTAGTAGTCCCGAATATCTGAACCTAATAGTTGAAGCTCTTTTTTCTCCCAAACCACCAACCAACCACCCAAACTCATCCCAAATCCACCTCATAGACCACCAAATACCCAAATCCACCACACAACACCCCTTAATACATCAACATCATTATTATTGAAGTGGAAGTAAAGTGAGAGATTCGGAAGAAAAAACATGGTTTAATGGTGGTTGTTGGGTGTGTTTTGGGTGTTAGGGGGGTGAGGTGTGGTTGACGTTGGAGGTTTGGGGTGGAAGAGGTGGCTAGTGGGTGGTTTGGAGGGAAAATAAGTTTGGTGACTAGATTCGGATGAAACAGCACCATTTTCTCCAAAAATGAGTCAAAGTTGAGATTATTTTGGGATAATTCAAAGTTGGGACTATTAAAAATGAACCGTTCAAACTTCGTATTATTCCCATCAATTTTTCCTTACATAAAACAATGAATTATTCCTTCTCACCAAAAAAAAAAAATGAATAATTTCTATCAAATTAGCCTTTTTCCTTACAGGACTATAGATTAGAAATGCATATTTGCATGGTTAATTAGCAGCAATTGTAGATTTGCAATAAACAGGTTTTAACTACTCCAACTATTCCCAAGTCCTGGCTCGGTGGCTCCTGTCCTCATTTGCTTACTCAAGATCGTGGTGGAGAGAGAAACAAGATGAAGAGTAGAGCAAGGGCGGTCAGTTCCCTTCATTTTTACAGTGGTAATCTTATCCACCGCCCACCATCTCCGCATTTTGTTTGCCTTTTCATTTCCTCTTTTATTCGCCCCCGTTTTTATACAATTGCTACTATTAGTAACTATCCTGTTTCTGACCCTCAACCGTTCCTAAAGTCTGTTACACAACAATGCAACTCTGGATTTACTAGAATTGAACCTGCCCTTTCCCTCTTCCATCAAATGCAATCCTTGGACCCCACTCCTTCCATTTTCTACTTCACTCAATTATTTACCGCCATCTCCAAGATCAGGCCCCACCCCCCTTTCTCCACTGTCATTACTCTCTCTCGCCAGCTCGACTTGTCCGGTCTCCGCCCCAATGATTATTCACTCAACATTCTCGCCCGCTGTTACTGCCGCTTGGGCCGTGTCGATTTCGCCTTCTCCCTTGTCGCTAGAATACTTAAGTTGGGCTACCAGCCCGATATTGTGACCTTCACCACTCTCATTGACGGCCTTATCCATAATGATAAGCTCAACCAAGCTGTTAAGTTGTTGGACAAAACCGTCAAGCTTGGGTTGAAACCCAACCTTGTTACGTACGGTGCTATGTTCAAAGGTCTTTGCCGGGCGGGAGACAATGCCGGTGCTCTCAACCTCCTTAAGAACATGAAGTCTGGTGGGACTTGTATGCCTGATGTCGTCATATACAGCACCATCATTGACAGTCTATGCAAAGACAAGTTTTTACCCCAGGCCGTCCAGCTTTTCGAGGAGATGAAACTCCAAGGCATTGGACCCGATGTCGTCACCTATAATACCTTACTCCGAGGTATGTGCAGTTTGGGGGAATGGGACGACGCTAAGGAACTGATGGATGAGATGTCGCGGAGCAACTTGGCTCCTGGCGTTGAGACCTATAGCATGTTAATTGACATGTACTGTAAAGATGGAATGGTTGGTGAAGCCCACCAAATACTTGATTTGATGACTAAGAGAGGTGTGAATCGTGATATCATCACTTACACCGCATTATTGGATGGATATTGTTTACAGGGCCAGATGGCGGAGGCAGAAAAGCTGATAAATTGTATGATTAAAGATGGTGTTGACCCTGATGTTGTCACATTCAGCAGCTTAATCAATGGATATTGCAAGTGTAAGAACCTTGACAAAGCCCTTGAAGTCTTCAGGGAGATGCAAGTTAAAAGATTAGCCCCCAATGTTGTGACATACAACACTCTCATAGATGCCTTGTGCAAGGACAATAGACTCCGATTTGCACAACATCTTTTTGGGGAAATGCAAGCTCATGGACTGCCACCGGATATATTCACTTATGCTTCATTGCTTGGCGGCCTGTGCAAAAGTGGGCAAATTGATGAAGCGATGGCCGCGTTTAAAGACATGAAGGTCAAAAAAGTACTGCCTAACCTCGTAGTTTACAATATCATAATTGATGGACTTTTCCAAGCTGGTCGAATGGCCGAAGCAATGGATGTGTTCTCTTTTCTTCTAGCTAAGGGTTTAAAACTAAGTGTGCACACTTACAATATTATCGTCAAACGACTTTGTGAAAAAGGATTACTCACTGATGCTGTTCAACTATTGAAGATGATGGAAGACAATGGATGTTGTCCAGATGATTGCACCTTTAATACACTTATCAGAGGATTTCTGTATGGCAATGATGTCAGAAAGAGTTTGGAGTTTCTGACCATTATGAGAAGCAAAGGGTTCAAGGCTGATAATAAAACAATAAATCTATTTCTGAGCTTACTCACTGCTCCTGATGTTAGTGAAGAAGACAAAGCTTTGCTTCGGAAGTTTTTTCAAAACTGAGTATGTGGCTATGTGGGTTTGTAACAGTTCAGTATACATGTCTTGCAACATATATTGTTAGTACAAATGTTTCTTGAAGTTTAGCTCTTGTATCTCTTGAATTTCAGTCTTGCATTTGTGAAAGCTTGACTGATATGGTGGGGGGATGGGGGGTTGCCTACACGACTTAGTGCTGTCTACGAAAATATAAAATGTTTAAATCCCTTTTCTTTTTGCTGGGAATCGTGTCATTTACCGTGAATTGTCATTTCGTTTAGGATGTTGAAGCATGATTTGTTTTTCCGCTGGCGAAATGTTTTATTATGGTTCCAAAACTGTTTGTATTATCGGTTTTGTTCAATTTGAATGTCCTGGTAATAAGCTTTAGGAGTATTATTTCAGGAATTCGTTATGCTGCCAATTCATTTTAAAGTTTCGCATTCATTGCTTGTTTACAGATCATCTGGTGGCAGAGAAAAGGTTGAAACAATGCAAATTGTGCTGGGTATATGAGACATGATGCAATGGCTGTAAAATCAAGTGCGAGGAAGTGGGACTAGTGCTGTTATATCCTCTGCAATATACTCAGGGAATCTTGCTGTCTTCCTATGTTCATACAGAAAGCTGCTATTGTGAAAAAGAACAAAGGTGAAGTGAGATTTCTACTTATGTCAATGACGTGATGATATTCCCTTATCGTCCTTGCCTGCATATGATTTTTGTGTGTTTGCTGGAAAAAGTGTTGTTAGCTTTCTTAATTTTATAATTGTTTCTTCAACTGATTCTACAATCGTTTTGATTCCAGAGGCAGTTTAAGCTCCAACTAACTTAAATTGTAGTCTTTATACCTGTCAACTTATCTACTTCTGTAATGGTTCAAGATACCTTCCTCTGACTTAAAATGTGGAAAAGGTAAACATCCTAGTTTGAGAAGAAAGACATGTATTAGGTTGTGATTAGGTTGGATGGTCAATGTACATAACTTTATCAGCCACTCTGGTAAAATGAGCTTTGTTGCTTTGTTTTAGTGGAACGATGCATGTTGTTCTGATTCTTCTTTTAAAAGTTATCTTTTCTGGACTTGCTGGGTATCATGTGACACATTTATGTTAATTCACCATTCCCTGAGGTCCTGAATTGACCATGTTCCTCAACATTATTGAAAGACTAATCCTCTTTCTGTAAAAGTAGAAGATTCGAAATTTATATACAGTTGACAGACTATTTCATTTTAGAAATCATGTAGAAACTAAACCATGAATGAAGTCTTAACCTAATAGTTTAGGCTAAGACCTTATTTTGTATGATATTCCAGGTCCCAATCACCCTCCCACAATCTTGCTGACCTGGGAGCCTTTCATGGTTAAAGAGGTGGTCAGGTGGGCATGATTTATCTAAATGAGAGCGAGGCATGTTGAATTGGTGTAATCTTTATAAAGGTGATACTATTTGTTGGTCAACATGTTGCTAGCCTACTTCTGGAGCCGCTATGAAGAAGGTCCTCTGTACATTTATTGAGGCAGATCAGCTGTAGTTCACGATTGTTTTGTAAGTAGGCTTGCAATTGGTTGATAAACCGGAAGCATTGAGGAAATTTGATACTGATTTAACTGCGACAACAACTTCTTCTATCAAATCCGAAAGTGCCACAACTTCTTCTGGTCCATCTGCAATCTCTTCTGTGCTGCTCTCTTTTTTTATTCACTTTCTCAAATGACTGCAATATCTTGTCAAAAATGGTTTTGAAGTATTGAAGCAGATGCAGCTGACTTTCTTGCCAAGCCCAGTTCGTTGTCCGGTTCTATGATTTATTGGTGCTCTTGGACATAGACCAACTGTGTGAACTGTGAAGTGAATTAGCCCGCAAGTACAGTAGTTATTGCTCAAAGATAATCTGAAGTTTATTGAAAATGAAATACAATATGGGCCTTATGGGTTGGTTCAAGCGAAAGCCCAAGCCACTTAAGGGCTTGCCTAGATCAACCCAATAGACAATACAAAGAATAATTCATTCACAATATATTAGCCGGTTCCAATTATTCTGGAATTAAGGCTTGATAATGCATTATAAGGGTATGCCATAAAGCTGCACAGAAAAGTTAAATCACAATAAAATTGGAGTCATTTTAGCCGTGAAGGTTAGGAGTCATTTTAAGGGTATGCCATATTATTGCCATGAAGCTCGAAACCGTAAAAGTGAAAAGGAATCTGCACTATAGCTAGCCACTAAGGACTGAAGATCTTTAACAGAAAAGACTTGTTAAATCGTGAGAATTACAGATTTAGGTACGAATGAGTATGCACTGCACAATTATCAATTTATCACCACAAGCTCGAACACAAGGAAATAATCTAAAGTCGAGCTTGGGTGCTTTGATGTAACACAACTTCTATAGTTCAAAATAAAATGATTCCAGTGGGAAACAACATAGGCAGAATACAGTTGACCCGAAAACATGAGTAAGTTGATGAGTTCTACCAGAGGAGCGACTTTCTTGAGTAGGAATCACAGATCGGCTACCAAAATCCTTGAAAAATGTTATCTGTGGTGTTAATGAAGCTTTCGTTTCTTTCTAACGGTATTATGATCTCCCTGAATTGAGATCATGAACATAGTAGCAGCTTTGGTCACATAACATGCAGCCATAAGCTTACTGGTAGCATTGTTTTCTGTTGGAATGTCAGATAGGTTTCCCCATTCCTGTAGAGCGGGATTACTCAGCAACTCTCTAAACCAATCTGAATCATCATCTTGCAGTTCCTCACCATAGTGTTGGAAAGGTTCTACAGGAGCTGGTGAAGAGCTATTCATATGCACAACCTGTCCACCTGTACCGTCATGGTAACAGTTACAATAAATAATAAAGAGAACATGATCCCATAGCTATTTTCTGATGATCAGGAACAATATTAATCAACAACTAGGTTTACAATACTGATAATGATTCATCTGATCCCCTAGACCCTCTTATGTATAGCATTTTTCATATGTTTGTACCTTGGGAGGCTGCTGTGGCATCAAGATACTGTATACTTGTGGGTGGAGTGCTAGATGACCATATGAGTTCAGCTGGCTTCGTTATCTGGTTGGTTGGGGTGTAAGTTTCAAGCTCACTTCGCGTCTGATATGCAATACACCGCAATCTGTTAACCAGTTCCTGTAAAAGAACAGACCAAGGCACCTAAAATGAGAATTCAATGGGTCGACAACCCTTTGATAGATGTCGTTAGACACAGAATTGATATATACCTTCTGGGAATTATCAAGGGATTCATAACGCTGACTGGTTTGACCCTTGAAATCAATGTTCAGAATGTTGAATGCACAATCCAAATGAAGTACAACCCCTGATGTATCGTCATAGTATCTGTAACATTCACTGTTTAACACGCATGCTTCGGCATTTTCGACAATTTCTTTCCACTTCATTCCACGAATACCAAGAATCTGAAGTTGCAAGAAAAATGGAAGGAAATTATACAACTACCAGGAGGAATAATTCTAGCTTCATGGATTACATCAGTATTCAAAGAAAAACAATAATCATGCTTACATCTTGCATTGCCTTTGCATCAGTGTGATATAGTTGTAGGAAATCTTTCACCGTGTAAATTTTAGCATTCACTGCTCTCTGATAAACGGGACCGTTGTTTCTTATGTTGACCAACCTCCATAAATCATCTTCTGGAGATGGCATTTTATTCTTCATATTATCTGAATAAATCGAAAAATACCGAATCAACAAAGAAACCAGCAATCGGAAGGTTGAAGGTGACATGTTTTGATGTACTTGTAATATGGTCCCTCTTCCCTTAGATAAAGTACAATCTTATAAGCTTAAGAAATAAGTTATCGAAGGAGATTGGTTTAGTTCCAAAACATGAGGGAGGAGTACTTACATTGTAGACGGCGTTCCTTCACCTTAAAAGCATTACTTACAGCTTCCCTGATAACAACTCCAGGAAGAGTTTTTACAACTTGAGCCCCTAATCTGAAGGTTCCGTTTCTAATTGATTTTGAGTTATCAGTAAAAGAGATGTCACTAATACTAGCAACGCCTCTGCTTAAAGAAATCTCACATTTCCCCTTCAATAGTGGGGCTTTGTCTTTCCTCGGTCGGGCAAGATTTTTGTTAAAATCTTCCTTGGTCCAATCATTATCCTCATTTTTAAAGTCACCATCAAGAACAACAATCATAATCTTCGAAGAAGATTCAGGGCCATCTTCTACCCTAGAACCAAAATCATCAAGCAACTCCACTTTAAGTGAAGCAACCTCATACTGTATTTTGTTCATAGTTAAGAGTGTCTCAGGTAAAGAGTGATCAAAACGCAAATATAACCTCCTTGGTGCAGATGATTCAACCTGATGAGGCAGCAAACTGTGGCAAGTATCAGCCAACTATGGTTAAATAGCTATATTCAAATTCTACTAGAGATAACAAACAGCAAAAGTTATAGGAATGAAAATCATGTTCATGTTTACATGAATCGACCAGGTCTTCATAATATGCTCTAATTCTTTCCCTCACCACTACCAGTCACCCCAGTGGCCCCGCTCCTCAGGTTCACAAACAGCATCTAACATGATATGTTCGGATGTTACCATATGTAATTTAGCTGCTTTAGGGACAAATAGACTAATAAATACCTAGATGCTATTATTATCATATATGTAAGCTTACACAATCACAAAAATTCAGAAGAAACCCATAATATATCCCATAGTCCGCCAAATAAAGGCATGGCAAATGTAGTCAATGATATACTTATTATTACGGATTATAAGAAAGTCAAGGTCAACCAAACACTACCTTGAACTAACAGGAGAGCCAGAATTTTGCAATGAGGGGAGATGGGGCAGAATTACTCTCTTAACGACGTCTTCAACCTGTTGACATTGAAGGTTAACTTAGAAAAGGAAATGACCAGCAACAACATGATCAAGAACAACAAAAAGTCAACAACAATGTTAATCACTAGCAGTGTAGACAAATATGTACACAACCTTCTACCGACAAGCAAATTATAAGCTACTACCAGAAGATATTAAAGTAGACAAATATGATTTGACAAATCAGGAAACAGATATAAAAGGATGCTAGTGATTTCTCTATAAATATGAGAGCTAATTCTATAAGATTAGAATAACAAACTATGTACTACAAATTAGCACTACCTCTTCCCGGACCAAAGATCTGAACATGCCCTTTAACATTTGTACCCACTTCACTTCCCCTAAGTTGCTGGTGCCTCCTCCACACCAACA
Organism: Corrigiola litoralis; assembly: GCA_901111285.1. Lineage (NCBI taxonomy): Eukaryota > Viridiplantae > Streptophyta > Magnoliopsida > Caryophyllales > Caryophyllaceae > Corrigiola > Corrigiola litoralis. The sequence goes on from CAAKMY010057309.1 coordinate 12,266, forward strand.
CATCCTGCAAAGTAGAAATTCAAACATGTACCCAATTATTAGTAAATGATGCTTATTACCACAAATATGTATTCACTAAAGGAGACTACACTAATATGTAGATCCTAGTACTCACTCAGGAGACTTATACTGCTCATTCTGTTGTTGCTGATGAATATGCTCTTCGTCAAAAATCCTCTCAGACTCCATAATATTGTTACTAGACTAAACACTAGTACACTACTGCCCACAGACAGGAAGAGAACCAAAAGAGATACTGTAGGGTGGCTTCAAAAAAAGAAAAAATGAAATACTGTAGGGTAAAAAAGAGAAAAAAATACTGTAGGATGTTAGACGCCAAAATGGACTGATAGCTGAGGCGCACTCAGCTATCCTTTATATATGAAATGCGAGGAGAAGACTGAAAATTCACGGAAATGTACACCTTAGACTAATACCAACTTGTTTCTTGGTTAAAAAAATGAATCACCATGTTCACTTTTTCAACTCCTTTGCGCATCATAATTAAACTAAACCAAGTTGTTTGTGCAGTGGACCCCAAAGACATCATATGCACCAATGCAATTATATACTCCCTCCATTCCCACCAAT
>CAAKMY010057353.1:0-55046 GCA_901111285.1 Corrigiola litoralis
CTAGTCTTATGGAGACTGCATATTTTTATTATAAAAATAGACCAAGCCATGTTGGCCCAATAAAGACATATAAATTTACAACTAATTTGAACTTGTAGGGAGTTTAATAAAAAATAAAATTAGTAAAGATCGATCGAGTTGGTCTACTTTTATAGACAGTCTTTTCTAATAATTTGTTAACTTGGTGGTCCAAAAACTATTATTTATATTCAATATTTTACAATAAAAACTAAATCATACAAGCACTTCAATTCAAGAAAATTGTAAATAATTTAATCCAATAGAAAGAAAAGTTTTAAATTTTGGATATTGTCGGGTGAAAAACTAGTATGAACTTTCAAAGCTTGTAGTGAGTTAAAAAGTTTGTATATTGAAGCTCAGTGCAAGTCTCAAATGTTATGTCCGATCGAGGAACCGTTTTATACCCAAACTTTTGCAGTCAATAGTTATACGGAGGACAGAGGACTATGTACTCCCTCCATTAGCTGATAGTCCGTATCATTTATGCATGTCATGATGGGATATATATACTGGCATGCATCATGCATGCACAAAAGATGTGAAGTAAGTAATTACCTCATGATCTTAGGGCTTAATAGTGCTTGCTTATCATGCATGCGAGAGGAAGGTTGCTGTTGTGAGGAATGAAGCCTGGTCCGAGACCATTCACAAACTCGCATCCCTACTTATTATACAGTCCACAAGATGATCGGGAGAAATGAAGATCTTGGAACAAACTTCATTCCTTACAAGCACCTTCCTGTTTGTTACGTTATTTGCTCTTCCAAGAAACGTGATTCTCTCTCAGCGGATCTGTCTCACTTATCATTTAACAATCAAAGGCTGATAACTATAAGGGTATATATATAGCCAATCAAAGGCTGGTACTCACATTATATTCATGCATCTTTTAGGGTAAAATGAATTATATGTATAAAATGGAAGAGAGAAGAAAAGAAAAGGTTTGGTTTAGTGGAAGAGTAAGTACAGACACTGCGACACAAAGGTGGGAGCTGGTATATTAGACAAAGACTTGGATGTGGAAATCACATGATAGACAGCTCACGGTAACTCATAATACAAAAGAAAAGCTGTATGTTGGGTGAGGAATTTTGGAGCTATGGTGTTGTCTTATTCCCAGGGTCTTCTTCTTTAACGTTCAAAAGCTTTATTGGGAAGACTTTTGCAGGGTTAAGTTTTTTCTTTTTCAAATAGGAGCTTTATTAACCACAACGGTATTATAAAAGATACAACCAGGGCTAAGAAGTCCAGAGTCTTTGCAAATAATGGGAAGCACTGACCCTGGCAAAAGAGTATGGGATAGCAGGCATGCTTAGCTTGAAGGGTAAGAATATTGTTAACTTGCATGGATGTCAAGCCATAGTACATTCTCATTTAGTCTCTCCTACCAGAAAATTTATACTTTTGTTATTCTTTCATGCCAAACTCTAGTTGGTGTATCTTATCAAGAATATGGCTAGTATGACAAAGATATACTTATTTATTCATAATTAAACATGGGTGATTGTTCGATAGAATTTTATATTTTTTCATATGGTGGATTGTATATCTATAAATAGCCAATATGGATTATTTGAAATTGTGCGATTTATAAGTTCATTTTAAATCTCACTCACTTTGGAGGAATCTAGTATATTTTAAAAAATGGATTCCCTTATGTTCTTCTTTGCCCTCCGAGTAGAGATCTTCTATCTCAATCAGTGTCTCTTCTCATGTCCTAATATCTATTTCTTTTGACATATGAGTCATCCATTTTTTTTATTTATATAATGTAACAGACAATAGCTAATTTTGTATCTGACTATGAGAACTGAAGGGCAGCAAGCAAAAGTAACAACGAGTTTAGACCTATTAATTGAGAATTCAAGCAGATATGCTCAACCGTTTTAATTGATTTGAAAAAGGGAGAAAATAAAGAAGAGACAAGGACAATCAATGTTTGTGTTCTAGGAAGAAAATTGTGGACAAGGACTTACTCAAGCATGTTAAGAACCCTTAGGCGCTCCCATCGTCTCAATTCTCCTTTCCCAACCATTACATACTTGTGAAAGTTTTGGGAGAGACGGCCTACTTAATCTTAGAAGTAAACTAAATCATGTTTACCAAATAAAGACATGTAAATGTATACCTCATTTTGGGTTTTAGGATGTTTAAGAAAATTTAGCGTGTAAGGAGTTTTCTAATAACTTGTGTATTGATAAACCTCTTTTACAAAGATTTAAAAATATACTACATAGTATCATATAGCTTTATAATGAAACCAATTGACCTCTCCCAACATATCCTTCTCTTCTTATACTTCAACTGTTCCAAATGGCGATGTGAGGCTTTCAACATATGTCGTTAGTGAAACTTCTTTATTAAACATAAGTTCTCTAGACTCTTCAAGAGCTTCTGCTGTTTGATCAACTAGTTTGAGTTCCCTCAACAGTTCTATCAAGCACTTGTCAGTTGTTGAGACATTCAATTTCATGTAAGCTCTGGTACTTCTACCAGGGGCTAACTCCCAAGAATAGGACTTACCTTGTCGATTCAATATCCAAACATCAATAGTTTGATCATGCTTAGTACAAATCCATATCAAACACCCATCCTTGAGCTCATAAGTTGTCCTTTCGTAACTGTCTACACAAGCCATTAGTGGTATCTTTATGAACTCTTCAGTAACTATGTCAAACCCTATAAGGCAATTCCCGTGGCTAGTAGACTAGTAGTAGTGCTCCCTAGGGCAACACACCACAAAAGATTATCATCAACAAAAACTCCTTCCATATTACACATGACTATGGTATCTTTTAACCAAATCATATTTTTCCATTTCCCGGTCTTCCATGAGAAAACAAAGAGATCCAATGTTCTAGCTACTTCGTCAAAAAATGCAGCACAAATTTTGTAATCATCAATAACCGATGCGTACAAAAACCCATCAAAGTAAGGAGTGTACTCGTAGGGACGTCGATATGTTGATACTCAGTAGTAGCCGGGTTCCATAGAACGTACAAATCCTTCTTAGACCCTTGATCATCATTCACGTACGCACACTAAGCCATCATGAGTACCCACTATTTTTGGATTAGGCCCAAACACGCCGCCTTGATCGTTCAACCGGACTGGTTCTTTCAGAATTATTTCCCTATGGTCATCCTTACTGTGATAGTCGAAGGACATTGAGTAGAAGTGAGGACCATGCACTAGCAAGTACTTAGCTTGAAATAAGATGATGAGAACTTAAGATGGGTTTTTGTGAATTTGGGGTCAGAAATATAGGAGCACCAGTATTTGCTAACAGATTTGAACTTCAATAAGGATTTTACTGGCAGTCTTGGTAGTATTTGACATAGTATAATGTCATCTGAGAGGTCTAGGGTTTCGGTTTGCCGCAGGTTCTTCATTTTTATTTATTTTGTTTGCATGCGTCACTATAGAAATGAGATTATATATGCATATAGAATAGGGAGATACCAGCACCCAATGGGCTGAGATGACTAACCTCTAGGGATGTCAGTGGGTATGGGTAACACTTTAGTGGGGATGGGGCGGGTATGGGTGTAGAATGTTGTACCCGTCATGGGTCGTGGATTGGGTATGGTTTTCAAGTCATACCGCCCCAAACCTGCCCTCCCCCACCTCTTCCCCGACCGCCCAGCCTCATGTCCAACCGCCACGCTCCATCTATGACCGCCACACTTTAGATTCATTGGATTTTTGATATTTTCTTAATTATGATTTCTAAACTTGTAATTTTGTAGTTACTAAATACTTTAGGTTTACCAGATTAAAAAAAGTCATTAGCTAATCAAAAGGTACAATTCAGAAATGTATCATTTATATGGGTAGGTACCAGGCCGGGTGGGGTGGGTGGTGGGTACCCGCCATACCCGCGGGTGGTGGGGCGGGTACGGTTTGTAGTTTGTATCCGCCGGGGTGGATTTGGGTATGAAATTCCTAACCGAGGTGGGTATGGGTATGGGTATGGGTATGAAATATATTGATGGGTATGGGTAGGACTATATGTACTACCGCCCTGCCCCATTGACATCCCTACTAACCTCTATCAATTATTGATCAACAATTAATCAATACATCAACATATAATAATATAAGAAATTCTAATAATAAGTGTCTTTCAACTTTGCCCTTTTCCCGTTGATACTCAATTGCAAAACCAAATTCCAACAGGTGTCGTTTACTTTTTTGATAGTAATCTAAAGGGTGACCAAATATAATTAAGTTATCGATATCGAAATGAATTTCAATACACCCGAAGTGTTGTGGATACTGACTTGATATGAAAGACAAAAACATATCAAGTAAGGTGAAACTTTGATTGTAAAAGTTGAAAATACACAACCCAAATTGAGATGGTGAAGAAAAAGGTTGAACAATTGAATGACTCTAATAAGAAGGTTGAATTTTGAAAATATTGTTTCTGTCAAATATGGATTAGATTAATTAATGGAAAAGATCGAATAATTAATTAACAGATAATTGACGGTTTTATCCATATTGTCACCGTATGGATCACTATATGAAAGTAAAGGACACCAATCGGAATCTGATTTAGCAAATGCAAAGTTCATAGACATCAATTATAATTTCTCTAATAATACTAATATAGCTACCCTAACATCATTAATCGTCATACGACAACTCCTCCTCAAATATTTTCCCACCTAACTAACATTCACTATACTTGAGGAACCAACTAAAAGAGATCCTTCAGTATTTGACTAAAATCTTCAAACTCAACCCTTTCCTTTTTATGTCGCTCTAAAAATGAGTATTGAATCCTTTTGGTCTACCTCCCTTCTCTTGTACTTATCAATCATCTAAAATGTTCTCAAACCTAAAAGAGGGGGTGCTTTGGTGATCGTTACTCAACGACAACATCCATGTGAGGCGACAGCGTGAGTTCGGGCTTGCAGTCGGTTACCGGGCTTTTAGCGACGATTATCATGCGCAACACACGGTGACCGATCGGCAGGGGGGTCGGAGTTGGGGAGTAGAGAGAAATGAATGGGAAAGAACGGAGAGAGGTAAGAAAAGAATAAAGTAGTTGCATAAAAAATAAAAATAAACCTTATTTGACCATTCCAATATAAGGTCAATTGTATTGAAGACTAACCTAACGGATTTTCTAACGCCGTGATGTTTCAGGTTACTAAATTATGAGGTCACTAAAGTGGAATTAGCTAAAACAAAGGGCACTAAATTAGAAAGAAGCAAACCCTCAAAGCACTAAAATTGAAATTTTCCTAGAAATAAAATCTAAAACTTTATTTGCTCCTATACTTCCTCTGTCCCAACGAGTTCTCTAAATTCCATGAAAGCATATGTTGGGAGTTGGGACTGAGGAAGTACTTGATTACAACTAACCACCACGGCAGGAGCTGAAGCCAGCAACAGCAGTACCAAGCAGAAGAAAACAGAGAATTAAGGCGATCCTCAATCCTCATGCTAACGCCAGAGATGAAGTCCTGTCATCTGCCCTTAATTGTACTTGCAATAAGACTGAATATTTACATGAACAGGAATGACATGTCGAGGATCATTTATGCAGCAGACTGGAACTCCAAATTGTTTATATAACTGCGAAATCGCGATCTATATGTACAATCAACTCGACAACTTAAATCAAAATACAGGATAAACCATCTAACAAACTACCCTGAGACAGCCTCCAGAGCAGTAGTAGCAAATATTTTCTCTACTCCAGCTGCCGAATTATTCCATTCTACAGAAATTGTTCGACCCTTAAACAAGACTTTTAAGAGAGCTACCTAAGAAATTTTGAACCATCTAATAGCCAAATGGAAACTGAAAAAGCAGACTATTTGTACAACATCATCTACCATATCAAGTAAGAACTACCTTATTCTTTTTTTTTTGTTTTTTGATTTACCCACCAGTGGTGCGAATCTAGCTAAGTGAATTTACAGTATGCTCTGTACAAAGTGAGAATGACGTCTAAGGTTTCAGATAAATTCTACCTGCCGAAGGGAAAACACAGGGCGCTAACTTTGATTTTTTATAATCCTGACGTTACTGTAGAAGCGTTTGAGATCCTTCATCGCTTTTTCTTCTATCTGAATGGACCGAATCGAGGAGGGTGAATCAACCTCGGGTTTAAACCACCGGCTTGGTGTGCCAGAGTCAGAGGGTGAGCCCTGACCTGTAGTAACAGAAAATCCGGTAGTCCTTGATTTTGGGCTATGCAAGAGATAATGTTGTTTTACCTGTAACAACGGATAAACAAACAGCCATTTATCAGGCTGAGATAAATGCTCAAAACTGAAAAAGAAAACAAAACAAGCGGGCTGCATGCCAGCATCACAATACCAAAAATCCATATATGAAATAAAGGACACAATGGCCTATATGCCGCAGTATTTCAATCAACATATTGTGTTACAATGTGAATAGGAGAAGAACACAAAACTGATTTTACATCTTCACATGATGTCCTATCACCTAAGGGGTCGTTTGCTTGGGTGTTTTTTGGGTCTAAAAAATGGATTCATTCCCCCCATTCCATTTCTCTCTGTTTGTTTGAGATGATTTATTTTTTCACTCCCTTGCCCTCCAACCCAATCCACCCAAATGAAACCCTCTTCCCACCCAAGGTAACATTTTCCATTCCCTCCTCTAACAAATTCTCTGTCCTCCCACACTCTCTCCTAATCCACCTTCCTCCACCTAACTAACCACCGTCGGCCACCACCACCACGCTCAACGGCCGGCGACTCTCCACTGCCACGCCACCAAGCCCATCGCGCCACCGCCCCCACCCCTTTTCTCTCCTCCCACACTCTCTTCCCTTTCATCTCTCTCCTCCCCCACCTTCCCTCCACCACCAGCTACCACGTTGGGGGAAGACAATTGCCGGCGACACGACGGCCGGCCCCAGAATCGCCGGTGCTTCTCCATCGCCCCACCTCTTTTCGTCCTCTTCTCTCCTCTATCCTCCATTATCTCTCCTCTCGCCCGACCACCCACCTTGCCCCGACGCCCCGAGTCCCCGACAGCCTCACCCCCGACCCAACGTCCCCACACCACCCAACGCCACCACTCTTCTCCGTTAAAATTTCGAAAAAACTAAAATTTGTTATCCTAGATGACTAAATCTACAATTTCTTTATGGATATTTTATAAAACTAACATTATAGGATGTTAGTTAGCTAATTTTGATCAAAATGATGGTAATAATATGCAACAAAGTCGCCGGTGGTGCCGGTCAATGGTGGCAAGCGGTGGTCAACTAGTGTTGAAAGGGAAGGAGAGAGAGGTGGTGAGGGGGGAGTTGGTTGTTTGATTATATAATGAAATGGACTGTTTTGACCTTACTAAATGAATGATTCCTTACTTGTAATGTTTGATCAAGAAACAACTTTTGTTACCATTCCACCCCTCTAACCCATTCCAATCCAGAGCTTAAACCAAACACCTCCAAAAATGATTCACCAAATGAGGAACAAACCCAGACAATCCAATTATTGTTGGTGCTTAAACATTATTGACCCAACATAGAGTTGCAGATGACATGAATGAGCAAAAAGAATAAAAACAGTTGGTTTAGTAACATTGTGTTAACCAAGTTAAGGCTCAGAAACCAGGAAGTAAAGATAACAGTCCAAGTGTGTCCAACAACTTTAAATACAAAAACATTCCAAGAACCGAAAACTCAGTCAGTTGATATATATAAATCTACTCTTTTAGAGCCCCTGACATTCAGCCACAGCCCAAAAGCATACAATACACCACTTGACGATAGCCTCACATTGAACTGAGAAGTACAGAGTAAAGGCGATATTGATTAAAGTTCTCACAGCCAGTGAATCATTCCCTAGAGTTGAAATAAGAATTTTAACGGATCGATCATTTCGTTTGAAAAATATTACTCGTGCATCAACAACTCCGAACACTAACTCACATAAAGCATCAGAACTAGGTCAGCAAAAAAAGCAAATGTTCACTGAAGAGCTTTATTGGCAATTATCACTCTTCAAATCACAAAAAACCAAGACGAAAAATCTTTCCGGTATAGGGAAGAAGACGACATACAACGTGCATCAACTAATAGACAATGTTGAGTCAAATTATTCTTGAACACATTTATTTTGGTTTGCACCTCTTCTTTCTCATATTTTATAAATGCACGAAAGCACATGGAATCCAAATAAGGATATCATTCATGGTACATAGTTTAGCTTACCTGCTGCATTTGAATGTCCCGAAGAGAAGTCTTAGAGAGATGAGGTGGGGTCCCAGAAGCAGCCCAAGGAGGTGTGCTTTTGTCAGCCTCTGAAGGCTGTGATGTCTGAACTGATACCATAGGTATAGGTTTAGAAGACAGAAAAGAACTCAACGAAAATTTTCCGTTGCTGATATCATCAGGTAGCTCTTCCGGCTTATCTTTGTTTTTAGCTGGAAGATTATCCACTGATTTCTTTTGCTGACTTTGGATCTCACGGAGAGACGCAGACATGTTTGACACTTTGGCTCCACCCCATGCGGGTCCTTCACTTTTATGTGGTGGTGGAGTAACAACTAATTTGCTAGGCTCATCAAGACCCCCACTCAAAAACATAGAGAGTCCTCCCTTCCTGCCTTTCTTCTTGGTTGCCACTTCCAATGAACCTTTACTCTTCACATCTTTAGCTTCTTTCTTTTGAGAGACAGTTAGGAAAACTTTTGGGACTGCATCTTCAGATTCAGCTAAGACCTATCACACCACAATTTAGTTAGAAAAGTCAGTACTTATGAAAGATATACGGCAAAATTTAACAGTTTCGTGAACCGGAAATAATTATGCTTTACACGACAGCCACCCCAAAGCTACTAGCTTGATCAAGATAACCTTACAAAATCATTTGAAAGTAAGAATGTTATAAAAAAGGAAAGTTAAACAGATGCATAATTACTCCATAAAAGTCAGCTAAAGCTTCTAGGATGTCTCTTCCTGGCATTGGTTAACCTCTTACTTTGGATAATTCCATTGGGGGGGGGGGGGGGATGGAGAAAGAANNAGATGGAGAAAGAATCAAGGGGGGGAGGGGTTCACTTTCCAATGCCTAATTGACCTGAAGGCCTTGACCTTCTTCACCAAAATCAAAAGATGAAGCAGAGCTTGCTGACAAGTTTGGTACTCAAGATATTTGTGCCAGAAACATCCCACAAAAGGAAAGAAAGAATGCATTAAAAATCACCTTTCCATCAGTCGACTTTGACAAATCAATATCCACAACAGTCTTAGGAGGATTTGACTCCACCTCACTACTTGACTTAGCATCCGATTCCCTCTGAAGAACTATCTGTTTACTCTTTTTCTTCTGCTTCTTGGACGTCCCAGGCTTCTTAGTGCCCTTACAATCCGGTGCAGCTGAAGCTGATGATTTCTCTTCTGTTGTCTCAGTGGGAAAACCGAGCTCAGCTAGTGAACTTTCNNGTTTGCAGCTTAGCAATCTGCTGATCATCAAGGACATGACCTTTCAGTTGTTTTGCTTCAAGGACCTCAATCTGTTGCAACTTTTTCCGCAACAACCTAATTTGCTTATTTATCTCTAGATTAGCATCACTAATTGGTTGTGAAAAGATATCTGATCGCAAACTACCAACTTTTTTGGCAGCATCAACAACAGTGAGGTTATCTCGCGTCCTGGAAGACTCACTGTCGCTGTACTCCTCCTCACTATTGATGACAGCAGGAAAGGTTGCAGTTGGAGTAGGGAGCCGGCGGTAACTCCAGGGCTCAGACGATCTCTTATCCAGCAGCTTCTCAATGTGAACTAAAATATCCGGCGAAGCAGTAGCAACAGCATGTGAAGAAACAGTGAAAATGTAGTCAAGGTTGCGAATGACTATCTCCTGCAATGGCAATATCCATGTCAGAATATTAACTCCACATAAAAACAGAATGGTTAATCAGAATATTAACTCCACATAAAAACAGAAGTTTTGATTCAAATCACCCTCTACCCCTCACCACCCAAAAATTAAAAGAATAGGCATCACACAGGTAAATATAAAGCAATTACAACAGCCACCAAAACCCCAATACACTAGTAAGGAAAGATCTCCTAGCAAATTCACCAGAATCAGAAGCGAGATCCCAACTAGTCAGGATGTCCAATATACAACCTGGTTTTGTGCCCATTATTATGTCATCTAGCTCTCTTGCATCACTACAATAGTTTCTAAGACAATTCAGCTTGTGTGATTTTGGATTCCAGAAAAATGAAAAGCAGGATCGTCATTGTGTTAGCACTTCCAAGTAAACAATACTTGATGCCTCAGTCTACACTCATATATTAGAAATTACTATGACAAAATATAACATCCATATACACCATCGAGTCTCATGTCAGTTATGTCCAAGTTAACAAGGGGGAAAGAAAAAGTCATAAAATAATTCTTGGGATTTGTAACATCCTTTAGAGCATAGTGCAACAGAAATCATATACCTCGCAGTACTTCCGAAGTTCATCTGCTTCTAATGCATCTGCAATTTCCAGCATTTGTAGAGAATTTCGTGGTTCTACTAGACAATCAGCAGCCACTTTCTCACACAGGCTCTTTAGACTTGGGACTAGCTTCCTGCCCACTTCCACTTTTTCCATACCAGACGGAGTGCTGTCTGCCTCTGAATCATTGAACATAAAGCCCTCGTCTAACTCTCCCAATTCATTGTGGACCGTGATGTTTGGCTTCTGAGAACTCTTTACGTTATTGACCGGATACGTAGGATGATAAATTGAACCAACAATCAGAAGATGTGTTTCACCAACTGAAACGGTATTAGCCCTCTTTACACCCTGCAGCCTAGTAACAGCTGGTGTCTTATCCTTACATTTCTTCCCGTCCCACATATAAATGTCACCTGTAGATGTAACTGCAGCATTCCAGTACTTGCCAGCAGAAATACTGACAACTTTCCTGTCATTCAAGAAAAGTAACTGCAAAAAGAGGGGAACGAAATATAGAGAGTTAATTAGTAACTGTTCTACTGAAACAACAAAGGCAGAGAGAAATATCCTGAATCTCTAAATATTAACCTGCTGGCATTTAAGATCAGGGTCAGATGAAACCCAGTAAAACAATGCCCCATCGTCAGTTAAAGCCATACTGTGTACCATGCCAGCTGCCACAGCAACTACATTAAGGCGCTGCATCCTGTGAAACTTCATTAAAGAATTCCCGTTTTTCTTCAAAATCCTGGCAACAACCACACGTCTCGGTGTTACAAGGCGATGACCCCAAGTAAACACCTACAAACGAAAGCAAAATAGCACTGTTAGAGATATATGAAACACAAAAAAGGAAGCCCAACTTTCTCAAACATTCATACCTCTCCATCTGCTCCAAGAACAATAGTGTGATACTTTGCAGTCGCAATTCCTCTAAAAGCTCTTCCTTTCAAATATTCAACCAATCTAGGAGTATAATTTGAACTCGAGTTTGATGTACCATAACCAAGTTGCCCTTCCTTGTTGCAGCCCCATGTGAAGACTTCACCAGTCTCAGAAACAGCAGCAGTATGCTTATTTGCAGCAGCAACAGCCACTATCTTTGCCTTCAGAGAGCTAACTCTTCGGGGGGTGGGTTGGGTGTCCACAGAAGCATATCCCAGTTGTCCCTCTGTAAATTAGTTTAATACATTAGCAAAACAATATAACTTTAAAGATCATCTCTCTCCCATGTTACGGAATTAACACGAATGCCAGCATTTTGCCTCTAATAACCACTTCCACATATTTTAGTCAGCAAATATACCTCGATTAGATCCCCAAGTGAAAACTTCCCCACTTTGAGTAGCAATCACAGTATGATGTTTAGCAGCAGCAACTGCCTTCACCCGGCGAGAACCAAGCCCTGGAATCACTTGTCTTGGTGTAATAACCGCAGCCTGACCGCTGTAACAAGTCACATAAGTAAATCTGAGAATCCACATTACATATCCAGCACTTCTAGAGATTTAAAGACATACTACACAGGCAAAGCTCAAGATACTGAGCAGCTAGGCGTGTAGCAGCACACTAAGTCAGCTGGGGGGTAAAATGTCCTCATAGGACTGATATATATCCCAAAGCCACTAAGTCATATTTGCAAACGCTCTAATGCATTTCCCCCTCCATGATTAAAAAAGACCACCCCCAATCTTACAAACTGCACCATGTCCTATCATAAGACTCTCTTACTTGTGAGAAGGGAAAAAAACAAGCATCCACTATTCACTGATACATTATTGAGGTAAGAACAGGAATCACTCCCCTAGATTCAAAGAGAGACTGTTAGTAGATCTTTAATGCCTGCGAGTGATTAAGCCACTACAATACTTCTATGTTCCCACCTCTTGCTACTAGTTGCATCAAATGATATATGTTCCATACAACATAGTGCCTCCATTTTTTATATAAGCATTCCTAGCTTTTTGCACATGAAGTAAGGAACGTTTATCTGTCACCTAGTTTAACTATTACCAATGCATTTTCTCCCATATAATCCTCCATTTAAGAAACATGTACTCCTTTAAACGGTTGAATATTGCATAGGAAGTTGTGGGCTTCATTATGGAAACCAAAAATACATATTTGTAAAAAAGCTTGAAAAAACTAGAACTAATTATATTAAAAATCAAGATGGGCTATATATAATATATTTGTGGAAGTAATACACTAAGATTAATAATAAGGTCGCCCCAACTAATGGTTTTGACCATCACTCATGGATCAAAGATATCAGATAAACACCTGAGTTCATTATTCAAATTAGATTTGTGAATAGAAGAAGTAAAACACATAAGATGACATACGCAACTCTAGCTACTAATTTTCCAAATATAATTAACATTAAAACTAAACTACAGCAAGACCATATTGATGAACAAAGTTTGTTACGTTGGGGACCTGGGGGATAAAAACAGAAAAATTGTCCAAGCTTCAACATTTAGTATTTGCGAATTATTATAAACCATCAGGAATATTAAAATCAAGATACATGAAAGACAAATTTACTTTAAGCCTTTAAGGAGACTTCCTATAAAGACTCATCATCAAACTTCAAAAACTATACAATACTTAAAAGGGACAGATATGAGAAGCTAAATATAATATTAAAGTATCTACCTGTGAATGTCAAATTCTGGATGTCCAAGGCGGCCACCCCTTCCAAATCCCCATGTGTAGAGTTCTCCACAGGCAGTAACTGCTACACTATGGAACTTTGAAGCAGAAATGAACTTGATAGATGAACCCTGAAGATCATCAAGCTTGCAAGGCAACTTCTGTATGTGAGCATTTCCAGTTCCAAGTTGATAATTAGTACCACTTCCCCAGCTAAAGATCTCAGTAGTCACTATCCAAGCAACATAAAGCATTTCCATCATCAATACATGTTAGCACTTCTACAAACATAGAGATAGGAAACTACAACAATTACCCATAGATAGTTGAGATTTAACAACCTGAATCATGTTGATCACCGAGAATCTGCAAGACAGGTCCAGAAATAAGGTCAATTGGTGTTCGTGATTTGGAGTCCTCAATAGTTAGAGAAGCACCAGAATGAAGGAGGACACCTGCCACAGCAAGGTGACCAAAATGGAGGGCCCTGTGCAGACTACTCCAACCTGACTCTCCATCCTGAAAATTTGAGTCAAGGAAGAAAAACGGCAGCAGGGAAATCAGGAGCTTATTCAGAATCCATAACCAACCATTATTGAGAAAAGAAATGGAATGCTAGGGACGTTCCGAAAGCAAACATATTTTGCAATTTTCTCAAAAGGCAATGAACTCGATTAGAACAAATCCCTAAGCTTATAATACAGCACATTATTCAGGTGCATATCCATCCAGAAAGACAAGTAAAGATAAACAGAAAGCATTCACCTGTCACATTGATGAGAACCTAACTTTAAACAACTAAGCAAAACATCAACATACACAAGAACCCGGAGGAATGGCAAGGGCCATTCCGAAACTGAGAGAGAGTAAAGAAGGTTCACGCACCCTAGAATCAGGGTCTGCACCAGCTGCCAGAAGCCTTCTAACAATAGGGACATGATTCCTCCAAACAGCAATATGAAGTGGAGTGAGGCCAAAAGAGTTCCTTGAATTGATATTACCTCCATTCTTCTTTAGTTGGGCCAAACCTAATTCAAGATCAGCCAACGAGCCTTCTCTCACAACAAACCAGAGATCCTTTTGAATTCCACCCAATAAAGATTTGCGGCCATGACTTTGAGGACTATGCTTTTGTCCTTGAGATGAAACCACTCCCTCCATCAACATCAATTCAAAGTGAAGAACTTGAACCAAGAATATCTTAACCAGGAATAGTCTTCACCAAATAGAAGAAAGAAGACACTGTTCCCAAAATTATTTAACCAGGTCTTCACTAGTTAAGAGAAGAAAACGCCGATGCTTGCAAACCAGACAGAATATAAGTCAGGAAGAAACACAAAGCTTCAGGGCTCTGGACTTCTGGAGTCTGGCCCACCTAGAAAAGTTATGCTGCTAATCCATCATTATACGTATTTCAATGGATGGGTAGTTAAGGGATCATAAAACCTTAGCCATGACTTGTATTAGAAGAAGATCCGATCAAAACGGCAAATTTGCATCAATGCTGCCCTTGACATGACAATACAACTCTTATCCTTGCCATATTCTCCGTCAAAGTAAATGAAATATCAGTTTATTCACCCAGAACGGGTCACCATCTCAATTTGTAAGTCAACAACATCTTCATGACTAGACAACCGTGTACGATGTGTTTGGAGCTGCATTACGATTTCATCTGTTAGTGCTGTTAGAAGAATATTGTATCACAAAAGAGCTTATCAAATACAGAAATGCCGCAAATAATACACACAGGAGACTACAGGATGAAAGTAGAGGACAAACAGAAGTATGGCCCAAATAAAAAGCAATGAATTTTATGTTCAATAATGTTCCTTTTTTTAACTACCAATTATCGATGTTATTCTTTGCCTCCTATGAGATCAAACTAAGTAAAAATCTCAAATTTGAGAGCTCAGCCTCGTAATGTGATCTTTTTTAAGTTACTCATCAATGTATGAAGAAAATTTCAGATTCAGAAGAACATAAAATCCAAGAGCAGATCAGCAGTCCCAGTGTCTCCTATAGAATACTCTTATCATGGAATTATAGTTGCAACACATTAGCATCCTAAAACAATATAAACTTGTATTTGAACTAAGCAAAATGCCATATGCTTATGCATCATAAAATTTCACCATTGGAACTTGTTTTACACTATGGTATACATCCAATCAGGGTTCTAACACAACAAGAACTAATACAAAATGTCACTATCAATATATCCCTCTAGGACAGTATTAAGGAATGTACAATAACATACCTTCCAAACAGAAAACTGAATCAACTAAACTTTCATAAATCAAAACTACAGAATCTAAATCAACAGCCGAGACGTATTCATTTTCTAGGAATCATTTTGAGATTAGGCATTAAATGGCCACCATAAAAACTACTGAGGAGCAAGGTCGGTCCAGCGGTTAAAAATTTAACCCGCCTAAGGTTGTTCCAGGTTTGAATCCTCATATCCTCCCCCCGCAAAATTAACTACTCCAATGTACCAAAAATAACTACTGGCACTCCCACTAATGTCATTTATCAAAAACTAGCCACCAAATCTATAAACTTGGCAAAATGTGAACCTGATCTCAATTTAACAAAACCCAATATAGACCATCATAAGTGTACAAACATATACTACAATACAGTGTACACCATCTAAATTGTGCAGAAATTTGCACATTTAAACATAATAGCCACAATGCAGCAAAAACCACAAATTACACCACCAAAGATTCAAACTTTACACTATAACAAGAATTATCATTCCAATGCAAAATGCAAATAACCAAACATATAAACACAAAAAAAATATCACAAAAATAAGATCTACCCAGTTGAAAATAACCAATACCAACTTCGAAAAATCAAACCTTTACACCAACCAAGTCACCAAATGCCCATCACACAATAATATAAAAAACCCCACTTCCAAAAAAAGCATAAAAATACAATTAATCCATTGTAAATCAAAGAAAATTACCAGAAAAATGAAGGCAAAAAGAAGAATATTTTGTTGTTCTCTCTCCTTTTGTTGGTCACTCTTTGTTCCTTAAGTATATATTATGTTTTGGTGGTGTTGTTTTAATGAGAAATGTTGATGGTGCATAAAAATGTGGGGGGGTTTATTTATGTTACAATTACAGATAATATTGGTACATGAAAAGGAATAGTAGCCTAGAATATGCCTTGAAGAGTAATATACCAAACAAGAGAACAGAGAGAGAGTTGATATAGCTAATGTATGTTAGATTGTTAGGGGGATTAAATAAAATTAATTAAATTTGCTTGGTCCATTTTAGGAAATGAGCACTTGATCAATTCCTACCGATTGCTTTAATTTAACTAAAGATTCCAAGTATGTAAAAACATTAAAATTAAAATTATTTTTGGGTTAGTCCGTTTCATTTTATAAACACTTGGATCAATTCGTACCGATTGACCTTATTTAATATGTTACAGAAATAAATTAGTTATGGTATTGCAATGAACTGGTGTAAATTATATGAAACGGTCTTATTTAACTAAAATACTAAAATGAAGGAAATGTATAGGATTATTATAACATTAAAATTAAATTTGAGTTAGGCCATTTTATTTTGAGCACTTGGATCAATTTGTACCCGTTGATCTAATTTAGTATGTTAGAAATAAAAATAAAAGTCTCTTCGGAGACATCTGATAGAAATAAAAATAAAAAATAGTTATGGCATTGCAATGAATTGGTGTCAATTATATGAAATGGTATTATTTAACTAAAATACTAAAATGAAGGAAATGTTTGTTAGGGGAATTATAACATTAAAATTAAATTAATTTTTGAGTTGGTCCATTTTATTTTGAGCACTTGGATCAATTCGTACTAATTGATCTAATTTAGTATGTTAGAAATAAAAAAAAAATAGTTATGATATTGCAATGAATTGGTGTAAATTATATGAAATGGTCTAATTTGACTAAAAATACTATAATGAAGGACATTATGTTAGGGGAATTATAACATTAAAATTAAATTTGGGTTCAAACATTTCATTTGATGAGCACTTGGATCAATTTGTACCGGTTGATCTAATTTAGTATGTTAGAAATAATAATATAAAATATTTATGGTATTGCAATGAATTTGTGTAAATTGTATGAAACGGTCTGATTTGATTAATAAACTAAAATGAAGGAAAGGTATGTTAGGGGAATTAAAATATTAAAATTAAATTAGGGTTAGTCCATTTTATTCTGTGAGCACTTGGATCAATTCACACTGACTGGTCTAATTTAACTAAAGATTTCAAGTATGCACTCCATCCATTTTCACCAATTTTTTACATATGGATTTGACACAATTTTTAAGAAAAAGGTATTAAAGCCATGTGGATGGGAATTAAAATGAAATTGTTTATATAAAGTGACCATGTGGCAAGGGTATAAAAGGAAATCTGATTGTGTAGAATTAGTTTTCCCATGTGACAAGTGGGCCACTTGGTGACATTTTTGTTATTTGTAATACTTTATTAGGACAACCTTGTCCAAAAATTTTGCCGAAAAAGGAAAGAAGGAAAGTGTAAAGAATTGGTGAAAATTGTTGTTTATGGAAAGTGTAAAGAATTGGTAAAAATAGAAGGAGTAATAAATAAAAATAAAATGTAATTATAGTATTGCAATGAGTTGGTGTAATTTTGCCAACAAAGAGAAGAATTGGTGTTCATTATATGACATGATTCACGATGTAATGAATCAGTAACATATATTTATATGAAATATTTCACAATGCATTAACTTTGGCAAATTTGACAATCGCTACAGCAAAATTCTAGCCATGAAGTTAAAAGGATCCTTGTCATTGTTGTTTGAGTTTTTGGTTACAATCGTCCCTTGTTTTTAAAAAGTTCAACTAATTAATGACTCAAATCGAATTATAAAAATTAACGTATACAAAGTACTGATTTATGGTGGTGACAAAACTTTTTGTGTCTATTGAAATATAAGAATGTTATATAGTAGATTCAAGGGGGAATTTTACAAATTTATGATGAAAATTGAAGAGAGTAGGAATATAATGAATGTTAGGCAAAATGAGGGACAAAAACAATTTTGGATTTATATTAAAACAAGGAGTTAAATTTTAGAGATGTCTTCATGAGCATTTGGATTAGTTGACACGAGTCAAATTAACTTAACCAAATATTTTCGGTTTGAGATAGAATGATGTAATATACTAGTTTGGAAGCTTACAAAACATATACAAAACGAACTACCTTAAGTTGTTAGAACCCTCTTGCCCCGATCAAGAGGTTAGGGGTTCGATTATTATTAATGACTTTTTGTGCATAACATATTTAGAGGGTACGGAGTATGCAGCAAAATTTTTCCTACTCGATTGCTTCTATTTACCACTAGGCTCGAGTCCAAATTATAAAATGAAAGGTGATATACACTACACCCACCAGTGTTTACCAATTTGATAGTGACCCTTCCACAAAATATTTTGACTTAAGATAACAATTCATCAAGTGGTTAGAGCTTTTCTCGCCAAACATGAGGTTGAGGGTTCGATTCTTATCAACGATTTTGCCCTCAAATCTCATAAAAAAAAAAATTAAACTTTAAAAATTTAGTGAAAAATGCAACATTATAAGAGGTTTGGCATGGATTTGGCAAACCTCCATATAATTTTTCGTCATAAGTCGCAACTTCATATGAACCACCCGGCGATTACTCATGGCCATGTCACACTCTTTAAAGGAGAAAAATCATTATACCATTTGCTAACAATTTGGTAACTAACTAACTACGAATAGATACGTACAGTATCACCTTTCCTAAAAGGAATGCTTATGGGATCGTAGGATGCAAACCAAGCTAGCGTCCGATTTTTGGCCCAAATGATACTTTTGTAATATTGAAGATGTAGAAGATTTGCTTTGCATTTTTTTTTTTTTTTTTTTTTTGGGGTGCAGAAATGTCCTCTACTAAAACTTATGGAGACCACTATCATGAGCCACATGATTCATGACGTGCATGAAAGTAAGGTCTGAAGGTGTCAATCTTTTTGTTTGAGTTTGAATTTGTACGGCCACCTTTTTCCTTTCCTTTGATTTTTCTTTTTGAATTTTTGTTTGTTTGTTTAAAACTTGTAAAATTGGATCGATGATTTGTGGTCTTCATAAGTAACAAGTCCCACATGTTCCCTCTGCATGCTGACGTATCCAAATCTAATAAAAAATAAAATTTCACTTATTATTTTTGGAGGTTTTTCTAATCCTCTTCTCATAGTTGGCCTAGTATAAATAATTGTTTGAGCACAATCTTGTTAATAGTGCAGATGTGATGATCAAAAGATTAAATTACAAACAGAAAACATACTCGATATATGAAATAATTGTCTCGATGTCATATTAGACAACATCGACCTTGAATATATCTACATAAATTACCTTGGGGTTTATATAATGGGTAGAAAAATGGTAAAAAGTATAAAATTGGACTACTCTAAAGAAAGAGCGACACTGACTTGTTTCCTTGAAAGAGGCGAATGCTTTTATCGGTTTGAGGCAACAATATAATGCAAATGTTGGGGTAGTAAAAGAGTATTCTCTTCATCCTAATATAAATTCACGGTATTTTATTTTTGGGTATCCATCTGATTTTGTCCCAAGGATGGTCAAAGGATTCACGACAAATTAAAACTGAACAAAGTTATTTCAAGAAAAAACGCTGAACAAAGTTGGGCTTTTTAAGGTGACATATGACAAATTACTTAGAACGGTAAAAAAAAAAAAAAACACGCCTCACACCCGACACGAAATGAGCGGGTTTGGGTCAAAGATTTATGACCAATTTAAGAAAATGGTAGAGACGAGCCCGACACAAGATTTAATTGGGGCATATTAGGATTGGAGCTGTAAAACACGAACACGACATACACAACCCTTTTCTTAAAAATAGTGCTTTGATTTAAGCAAACTACGTTGCAAAGTGATATTTTACTTTCTCAATAACTAAAGTTCACCCCCATATAATAAAACTTATTGATAATTGTACATATGAGATGTTAATTTAGACCACATTTGCCCAATATAAGACACAATTCGATGACACGATATGAACCCATCACAAAGTTAACGAATTCGGGTTGAGGGAATCTTAACCCATTTATATTTGACACGACACAAATCCACAAGATACAACTCGTTTGCGAGCTCTAATATAATTACTTTTAGTAGGCATTATGTATGAGTGAGGTGGGTTTTGAGTTATAACATAATGCAAGGCTCTTTGAGGATTAAGGTTGACCTAGGGAACCGACTTGCCTGGGACTGGGGGTTGTCCCACATTCGAATCCTCATATCCCCTTCTCTGCAGTATTAACTGTTCCAATGTATAAAAAACTAATAATACAAGGCTCTTTTTGGACAACAAATCTTTTGTTCACGTAGTTCATGGTTGTGATCTTAACTCAGGGTTCTATGTGTAAATTCTACTTAATGCTCCTTGACAGCAAGGTCAAAGGAGGTACATTCTTCTGGACAAGTGTTCATGACTTTGTGCGAAGTGTAGCAAACAGAATGTGTTGGCTTCGTATCACCATATTGTCTAATGTCTATGCTAGGGTGAGTCATCTTTTAGGAACTTGTTCATTGATCGCCAAAGTCTACAAAATTTGGCGGGAGAAAACACCACAAGATTACAAGCTAAACGAAATAAATTGAAGCTATGCTGTGTTAGATTCTACATCAAGTGTCTGGAGGATGGTGTACAAGTATGATAACTCTAAGTTGATAATATTCGTCTTAATCTTTGTGGGATACGTATGTGTTAGGTTGAAGAGTGAACAATGTTGATTTACTAAATAAATAAAAAAAAAACATACAGAAAATTGGGAAACAAACACATTATGGAGTACAAAATTGGCTGAAACAAAGGGAATACTTTACAAAAAAAAAAAAAGAAAGACACTGCTCAAAATAGTCACATCCAAACACAAATTATAGAAAACCATGGGGCTCCATGCACTATACTACTCGTACTTCGAAAAATACATAGTGGTCAAGACAAGAAGCCACTTGAAAAAAGTGGGAAAGAATGAGAGTTACAGGTACTACATTTTATCAACATCTCTTAGATGTTCCAAGGACAAAATTCACAAGCTCACTCCGGGTACTTCTACCTGGAGAAATCAGAGCTAAGAACACAAAATCTTCGGGAAACCACTCTAAGCTGCACGACTACAATAATATTCCACAACTTCAGATTCTTGATTGGAAATCTCTGCCTAGCAGATAAATCAGTGTGTCTGATATGCCATGCGCTATGATTTGACAGAACTTACTCCAATTTCTTGCATCAATCAGGCCAACACGTATGATCATGCAGCTATTGGATCCTGAAAGTATTGGCAGCATCAATATTAACTCAAGAAAGAGCACTTCTAGAGCTACAACTACAATTAACAAGAGAACCTATCTTATTATAGTTTGCATTTGCAAATGCCCAAGTGACAGGACTGCAAAATGTGGAAATGAACTTGGTAACATTGAAATGAAAACTTATAGGACTCAAAAGAATTCACCTTCGTAGTAAGATTTGACACAGCTGTGTTGAACTTCTGTCTAGTTTTCATACCAGCGACGTTTCCAGCCTTTGCCACCTTACTGAAAGCACCATTAAACCATGCTGCTCCTGCAGAAACATACCTGTACAGAGCTAAAACTAATTATTACCAGAGCCATTCATATCATACTAGTTCCCCCTTACCCTGCTCTGGGCGGTATTTTCCTGGAAGCATTATGGTAGTAATGTATCGTTACTTCTATAATTCTAATGTCATATTTCACCGGCATGTAGCAGATAGACATAGGTTTACTCTTTTACATGATGATACAGACATCCTTCTGTATGGTAATTCTATTGGAAAACTATGGCACAAATTACAACCCAGTCGCGTAGGAAATCTGCAATTTTTACCTGCTCGACTTAACAGCTGTTCCTGTATTGTTTAATTTCCTCTCTGCAGCAAGAATAGCTGCCATTGTTTTGTCTGAGACATGGAGCCTTTGATCTACAGACTTCACTTTCTCATTGACCACTGAAATTCCAACTGTAAGCTTTTCAGTTAATCCAACTCTTTTGTCAAAAGAAGTGACTTTGGCAGATGCGCTAGCTCTCAACTGATGTTTCTCATCAAATGCTTTAGCCTTGTTTACAGCATCTTGCCCAATGGCGGAACCTTTAGCTATCATATTGGAAACAACTTCCTGAGCCTTATTAACATATACTCTTCCGTTAGGCAAGCCAGATTTAACCTGCTGTCATTGGGAACTCAAGTTTAGCTTGTATATGTGCAGAAAGAAGGTGATCAGCAGAAATTATTCACAAATATAAAGAGCCCGAAGCTAGTCATGACTCTAGCCCAACTAGCAAGGAAAGCAGTTTTTATGAGTGGTTTGGTGATCATCCTCACATAATTAAGCAAGTGGAAATAAAGGAAGGAAAGCGATTAGAAACATGGTAGGTCCAGATTAGTTGGGTTCCAATTTTTGGGGATAGTTTAATGCATACTGATGTGACCTGGAGGTATTCAGTCAGATATCATACATTCGAACCTCTTCCCAGCATTACGGTGCTCCTTATATCAAGACAAGTGTAGCAAGTAGCAACACTGTAGTTTACTTCCAGAAA
The DNA here is from genome assembly GCA_901111285.1 of Corrigiola litoralis. Classification (NCBI taxonomy): domain Eukaryota; kingdom Viridiplantae; phylum Streptophyta; class Magnoliopsida; order Caryophyllales; family Caryophyllaceae; genus Corrigiola; species Corrigiola litoralis. The sequence goes on from CAAKMY010057353.1 coordinate 22,812, forward strand.
AGCTAAAAGGGTCATAAAATGTGGGGAACTAGTGACTGCATATTGGCAATGTTATACACAATTGCAAAAATTAATTTTGAGTCATAGGCAGAGAATAACCCTCTCAACCGGAGCCTTTTCACTTACCTCAGCATTTGTTGTTGAGTCCTCCGTACGACCTGTGCTGACAGCATTCTCGATAACTCTTACTTCCTGAAAATAGAACAACCCACCATGAAGAGAAAATAACAGGTGTCGCACAGATTCAGATTAGTTCATGAAAATTACCGTCTCAGGTCTCACGACATAATCTTCTGCAAGAGATATAGTCACAATGCGGTCGACCAAAGTTGCTCCCTGCACAATCCCCAAAAGTAATCATAAGTTCTCAGAGACAGAAAGCTTGTGAAGCTAAACTAATATAAATCAGAAATACGAATCGTATGGAAATGAGTGTCTTAGACAGATGTGGAATGATGGAAATGACAAACAGATAGTGAACTCCAACAGCCTTATTCCAGAAATTTCAGGATCTTATATATATTTTGTGGATCCTTGTTACTAAAATTTATTAATAGCCTAATTTGGTTTAGGTTTGCAAAAGAGAAATATCAATGTTTTAAGCTTAGCAGATTAATTTCCTCTGTCGTAACAATCATCGTCCACCATTATAGCGTTTTTGTGTATACTTGTCCAGAGCCTAGGAATGCTGGGCTCCGGGAGAATAGAACAGTCTTTCAGATAAGATGGGAAAAGACAGAAAAGCAAATAATGATAACAGGAATATAAAAATATAAGCAAGTAATTTAATCTAAACACGTGGAGACGTTGGTGACCACAGTCACCTCTCAGGTCTTTAACCCTTTGGTACATACTCCTTGGTGCGTACGATATTGTAGCATCATGCAGTATAAAAACTAGAGTAACAGCACAATTAGCATATGCCACACTGCCACAGGGAAGCCTGTATATAATAGGCCTACATTTCCAGACTTAGCCCAGGGGACTATGAACTGTGCAAAGGCAAAAATCTTCTAAAAGCAGGGAATCATACAGGGGCCAGGGGCTTTAAACGACTTCTCCCTGAACTAAATAATTGTGGTGCATAAGAATAGAATTGGTCACTTCTTTCGAGAGAAGCTTTCATCAGTTACGCTAGGAATATTGCATATATAATTGCACAAATTTTGTAACATCATTAGCAAAACCAATGTCCCACCCTTTTTTGTACATTAGTTTGAAATGTTCATGACAAAATATTCTTTTTTGCTTGTTGAAATAAAAATGTTTTACATTTCAAACACATGCATCAGATTATGGTTTTTCATGTAAGAATTTTATGTTATTAACTAAAGGACTGATGTAAGAGTGAAAGGACCAATCAGTAGATGAGAATACTAATGTATCAGCAAATTAAAGGAGATCCAACATCACCACTAGAATTCAATTATATTTCTTGAACTGGTGTACAGTAGAAAAATAGCTGCCACTAAGAACAGCAGGGGTACTTCTTTAGAGCCCTTGCCTTTATTCAGATGTTCAAGCGGTGCCCATTGGGAGGATCACAAGTAAGAGCACTGTAGGTTGTACATGGGAATATCACCTCTACCCAGAACAAATTCCAAGTAATAAAATATGTACTTATATATTATCCCTCATTTTAGAAGCAATTGTGGAATTGACAAGTCAAGTAGAAATACACAATGGAGGAATTTCAGTGTCTAAGTAATAAATTTTGATTATTAACGCATGACGGAAGTCATAAAGTAATTTTTTTTATTTTTCTGGGGACATGATAAAAATACAGCACTAGAAGGAACATCATCAACATTCCACGTAACAACTGGAAATACGTAAAACAGGCCAAAGCTCTTCGAGCAAGTTCACAGAACAACATTAATGCAGCTTCTACATTTCTAAATTTGAATGACACTCCTGAAAAGTGAACTTCAAGCTAAAACCCCATTATAGTTAAGCATTTCCAACCACATTGTTTGGGATTAAAACCTCTACTGATGATATCCATTGGCACAGCTTACATCATGCCAAGACCCTTCAAACGATCAGTTCCTTTCACCTTCATCAGAATTGACCTAAGAACAGTTTTTTCTTTTTACATCTCCCTTATGTACTCCATTTGGCCCAGAATTGGCTGGTTCAAAAACCATATATACTCAATGTTGGAACACGCACCGTGACTGATGCCAAACAGGACATAAAATTCAATTCCGAGAATCGAGATGGTTCCAAACTTCAAACTTCCGAGAAACAACACATTAATACTTCACAATGGCATTCCTAATTGAAGGAAGAATTTCCAGAAAAGCAAATTTAACAAGCAATTGGGTGCTCTATAAAAGTTTTGGTTTCCCCTTCATATTAACAAGTTAGGAAAGCTACTGGCTCAATTCTAGAAAACCTAATTTATGTGGAAACCACTTTCGTTCTGTGGTAATGGTAGATAGTAATACTAGAGGTGACCCAAATAAATTCGGAAACTCTAAGTCTCTACTTCACAAACCTAATCATAATTATTAAGGGAATGCTGAACTACATGCGTAGTGTGTACAAAACCGGCAAATAAGCAACCAAAATAGTTTCTTTCTTCTTTTCAGCTCCTTTATATTACTGAATTATTATTTTTTTTATTTAAGATAGAGTTGGCTGCTACAAAACCCAGTACTGCTTAATTAAGGAACATGCACCTTGACCGATACCAAACAGATCATAACATTCAGTACCAAGATGATTCCAAAAAGTAACATTACCCATGCTCATGTCCACACATCAGCAATCTTATCCTTTTGTTAGAAACAAAAGAAGGGTCCTATTCTAAATTTGGAAATTGTTAGCACTTCACAATGTCCTTCCTAACCAAAGGTTGAGTCTCTAGAACACCAGACTTGACTAGCACTTGGGTGCTCAAAAAGTAGGAGTTGACCCTTCCTGTTGACGAGTCTAAAACCTAAGAAATCGATTAATTTACACCTCATATTAGAACTTGTAGGCACAACACCTGCACTTAAAGTACAAGGCTGCTAAAAGAAGACATTTCCACCACATAGCACCCTGATGATGGTACGGTATCCACTACTGGCGCTAATAACACTAACCTATAAAGGTCTGATACGGAGTATGAGGTTACCTTATGGTGAGACGCTTCAAATGTTACATCTTTAATTTTCTAAAGTAAATGATGTACATTTCGAAGCTATGTTGTATTTTTAAAATATAAAGATGTTATTTTTGAAAGCGTCTCCCAGCGCAATAACCTCATAAAATAAATCTTAAAAAATGTTTTTTTTTTTGTATGTAATGAGCGCACAAAGTCCGTGATAGGAATCTAAAAAAATGCTATACTGAACTAAATGACCACAAAAGGGCAAATTTAGAAACTTCTCCATAGCAAAAAAAAAAAAAAAGGGGAAATACCGATAATAGTAAGGCAATTTCAAGAGCTTTTTCTTCACAAAATGTAACAAATGCTGTCCTGGATTGCCCTGGTTCACTGCACCCACAAATAAAGCAACATGAATCTTAAAGTAACCAAAACACAAAAGTTAACACTACAACAAAAAAACACCCAACAAAAGAAAAAAACTAGCTCAGGTGGTTAGAACCCTCTTGCCCCAATCACGCGATTGGGGGTTCGACACTTATCAGCAACATTGCGCGCACATTTCAGACCCCAAAAAAAAAAAAACACCCAACAAAACACAAACTGCAAAAAAGAGCAAGAACAAACCAGCGGATCTCAATGTGGTCTATGTCACCAGAAAAGGAGAAAAAGTCATGAACTTCTCTTTGAGTAGCTAGATCTGACAAGTTGCCCACTTTAACTGTTCTGGTCTGCCAAACAAAGAAACAAGAAAACAAAGAGTTTAAGTAAAGTTTAAGAGAGTCATACGTAGTTACTATTGTACTAGTAAGAAGTAGAATGAGAGCATGCAAAATGAAGGGTGTTTGGAGGTTGATACAGACCTGCATTATGGGCAAACAAATGGGATATTTGTCAGCCAGAACAAAACTGAGTGTTTATGAGTTATTTTGCTGGTTTTGCTGTGCTTGTTCAGCAAATGTCTCTTTCGCTTAGTATTATTTCTCTCTCTCTTTGGTCGGTACAGAGAAATACAGAGTGGAAGTTGGACGTTGCTTTTTAAAGGAAGAGACAACTAAGATGATCATGAAATTTGAACACCATGTGTTTGATTTGACTCTAAGTCCTACTGTATTTAAAAAAGAGGAATTAAAAAGAGGTTTTAATTAGATAGGTGCTCATCTCCTTGTGGAAAATACTAGAAAAATTTCCGTTTTGGGTACCCAACATATAGCGAAATTACACTTTTGATACCCGTTATTTGGGTATTTCCATTCAGGGTACCTGACAATGTTACGAAATTCCATTTAGGGTACCTATCATGTAACGGTGTTAAACGTCCGTTAGAAATATGGTAATTGTCCACGCCATCTCTTTCTTCACCGATTCCTTCCCACCAAACCTCACCCTTCATCCCAATCCCACATGCCACAGCCACCCGACCTTCATCTCATCCCCGCCTCCCCTTCTATCCCACCCCTCATCCTCAATACAACAGCCATGCCCCATATACTTCCCACATAGACATCCTCATTCCACCCTTAACACCAACAACTTCCAAACAAGCTTCATTCCACCACCACCTATTATAAGGCGCACCATAGTCCATAAGCTTAGGCCACCTACCTCCACGCCATTACCAAACCACCTGCAACATTGCCGCATTTAGCACGCCACCTCGTACCCCCACGTCACTATCCAGACACTACCACTTAACCTCCTCGACCAAATCAATATGAGGAACAGAAAGTCAAGCACTTGCCACCCAGTTTCAAGAAGCTCTACTTCAGCCAAATCACGAAGTTCATCACTTCCGGGAAACGCATCAAGGTTAAAATTCCTTCAAGCTGCCCAACCGCCGCTAAGAAATCCCCCCTTGTTGCCGCCGCCGACCCTAAGGAGAACAAGGTGGTTGCGGCGAAATCTCTCAAGGCGACTAAGAGCCCGATGAAAAAGGTGGCGCCGGCCAAGAAGCCATGGCCATATATCATATAATAAGTTGATCTGAAAAGCATAGGTTATACTCACTCCATCATAACATCAGTCAGGGGGTTGATAACAAGGGTGGTTGGGTGGGATCATCTTCGGACATAGTGGGTTAAAGAGTAGGGGCAGCAACGAGGAGGTGGGGTAGGTGTTGTGTCGAGATGGTGGTAGGGGTTTCGGTAAATCTGAAGGGTGGATGATAAGTTTGGGGGTGAGGTGAGAAGGGTGTTAGATAGCCACTGATTGTGACTTGTGAGGTGAAGGGGCGGTGGTTGGTGACATGATCTGGAAGAAGAGAATTAAAATGAGGAAATCCGTCTATAGCACGGGTGCCGCGTTAGTATTTGTAACGGATTTTTTAACATTAGGTACCTTAAGTGGAATTATGTAACACTGTCGGGTACCCTAAATGGAATTACCCAAACGACGGGTACCCAAAGTGGAATTTNNNCCCAAAATGGAAATTTTCCTAATATCTATGCCATCAAAATATTGAACCATAACCTTGAAATGAAGATCAAACATAAAATAACATTCTTTGGGAACCCTTGTTGGTTGTCTGAACTTAAAGAGGTAGTTTCTTTGTTTGGAAGACAACTTGAAAAGTATTTGACTCACATAAGACGCAAAGGGATAGCAAGCTTGCTTTTCTGTGCCTTGTGATTATAAGTTTTTTTTTTTTTTTTTGATAAAGGGGAAACCAAAGAAAACAACTAAGAGATAACATCCAGAGAAGGGGGGATGGAAGTCCTCCTACAACCTTTAGCAAGCTTGTGTGCTTGCTCCACTTGTCGACGATCAACCTTGATAAAGAAACTACCCAGTAATGTCTCCGCTAGATCCTTGATAGAAGTAACAGTATGTTTAATCGAGATGTGATGTCCGCTGCACAAGGATGACGGAGAGCCTCCACAAGTTCCTTAGAATCAGTTTGTATCCCAATAGCAGAGAGGTTATGATCCACAGCCCATTGGATAGAAGTAAGACAAGCCATAGCCTCAGTTTGAATAGCTGATTAGGCCCAGCTAGCATGATAGCCCCGATCTTCAACCATTGAAGAAGAAACCTGTGATTATAAGTTACCCCATAAGTTATAAGTTTACTGCTATGCTACGTAGAGTACCTTTCCCGATAGAAGATTGACTAATCTTCCCCGTTTGTTCCGCGTGAAGATTTTTTTTAGAATTGACTGCTGTTCCCAGTATCAAGTACCAATTAGGCCAAGCAGAGCACCAAGATCAAGAATTAAATGATATGAAAAAGAATCGCATGTTAAAGGAGGTCTTGTTTGTTAATACAGAAATCTGGTAAGCCTATAATTTAATTGTGTTACAACTGTAATATCATTTTATCACGTTTACAGCCTTCAGAATAGCATAGCGGATCTCACAGCTTCATCACAAGCTCAGTAAGGGTTGTAACGGTTCCGTCCACGACCATAATTACCCCTCCTTCCCCCACTGGAGGAGCCCCCTCTGCCACCGCCACCCCTACCACCTCTATGCTGTGGCGGCGGAGTATGATGTTGCATTCCAGGTTGTTGCCTGCAAAGAACAAAGTATTTTACAAGAATGAATAAGAAGAAAATGCAACAAGAAAATTAAATACTTAGATCCTGAAAAAGAGAGCTAAGAAACCAATCTATGATTTAATAATCACAAAATATTCATCATCAGGATCAAATACCTCAAACATACTGCATAGATTTATACTACCTACTTGCATATATTTATGGACACACATCACAACTTGTAAGGGCATCATAAATGCCAAGTTCCCAACTTCTAAACATCCCACATTCTAATAGTCACTTACTTCTTCCAACATTGCATAATGACACATTAACATCAACGGAAGACTTAGACGGGGCAATTTCAACCTCCATAGTTTTCACGCCAACTTTTAAACCTCAAATTAGAGATCCCAAATGACAACATTCATCACTGTAAAAGACAGGTAACATGACCGTCTACACATCACAGACATTAGCATCTACCCTAACTCTTCCAGCAAGGCTCTGCCTGAAGCAAGCGAAGTTGAGTGTACAACTTTGCCACTTCGAAGTCCCTTCAAGGTCACGTCCATTCATTCTAGCATTCCATTCATCAAAAGTCCTTCAATGACACCCATGCGCCAAATGCTAGGTAGAAGAGCTATAATGCTCAAAGTCAACATACACATCACACCACCACAAGCCAATGCTAATTACTCTAATTCGGGAAATAGAAAAGGATGCAGCTTTCTAGCATATGAGAAAATTAAATAGATATACGGATAGAAAAAACCAAGTGATCCTTGCTAAGTCTCCTACACTTATCCCCCATCCCATTGGGTTGTTTACGTTTAATTTATGAACAACGTTTTGGGTGTGTGGGGAAGGTAATATAGTACTTCATGAGATGCAGGTATATAGGTTTGGAACATATTCTATGAGATATTAAAGGGGTAAAGTGAGTGGAGAATGTGGGGCATCCTTCCTACCAAAGATAAGAATATAAATAACCAATTGAGACATCTGGAAAAAAAAAAAGAATGTGTAAATGAGTCATGTGGGATGAGAGAGTATATATAAGAAGTGCAATAGAGTCAATGAGGTAGTTTGTTCGATTTTTATATGTAGGGTTATATGCATCCCAAAACTCTAGATCTCAAAGATGAGTCATCAGTGCACGGTGAAACAAAACAAACATCAAGGGTTTTGGTCATGGATATAAACAACCCTCACCGTAATTTATCTACAGAGACAGTCTCCTTTTAATTTATATAGACCTATTCATAAAGTGATCACTTTTTATCAACACGATAAGAAAGTGATCACTTAAAGCCAAAAGTGACCACTTCAAGAATAGATGGTCTCATACAAGACTTGATGGTTGATTCCACAAAAGAGAGCAGGCAAGTGTACGTGCAATCGAGGTTCTTTTTTTTTTCAAGATAGTCTTATACATGTCTTATATGTCACTTTCCAATAAAATAACTACCACCTACCATCTATCAACTAGTTTTTACCATACATCTGTAGATAACCCGCTAATCCACCCCGGTACACGTTGTTTGACAAACAAAGCCTAGACTTTCCAGACATGGACACGACAAGTTTTGAGTGTGCTTACACCATAGTCTCATAAATTTATCTAAATGTTTTCTAACTAGTTTGTGAAGAGGAGATATTGTCATAGATACAATAAATGCAATTTCAAATTACTATGTTATTGTGCTTGCGCCATGTGAGTGTTTTAAGTCTTAACGTAAAAGCAAAGACTATGGTGTAAGCACACTCAAAACTTATCTGTCTTTGCTTTTACAGGAGGTGAGATAAAAAGTGAGCTAAAAAGTGTTTCCCGCAGAAGGTGAGCTAGATGTGTGGAAGGTAAATGGATAGGGAAGAGGATTGACAAAGAGGTTAAAACAAAAAAAAAAAAACATGATAAGATAAACAGGAGGTAGCCGAACAACTTACAGAACATATCCAATTCTTCCATCTGGTAAAAGCATTGGCATCGGCATCATCGTCGGACCCCTACCGCCATAAAGTACTGGCTGCAAGAAAGAAGTATGAACTTCAAAACTATATCTTTAAGAAGAGAGATTGAAACTTGCCTAAAGATAAAAAGCCATAGGTATGTACAGTTTACATGTGAAAGGCCACTCTACGACTCTTACTGAGATAGAATTTTTATTTGCAAAGGAATAAAGCCCAAACACAACAAACATGCAGTGAATTCAAAACTATCGCTCGTCTCTATTGCAATTAGCAACATTATTTCGCAACTTTTGGACAAAATTGACCCTAGTTTATAAGAAGAGAAGAGTCATGGCTCCAAATGTCAAATCAAGTCAAAAAATAAACTCATGGACTCGTCAAATATATAATGCAAAACACCGCGGTCAAAGGTTCAAAGACTCTAGGTAGGAAAACAAAATTGCCACCGCACCTAATCAGACCCTCTTGACCTAAAAACAGCAGACAGTCATCCAAGACGTATGTCACCTCAGTCTTTTCATTTTACCTCAGACACCTTTGTGGGACACTCAAAACTTCGACATGGGTGTGACACTTAGACACATCATTTCAAGCCCCAAACTTGTAAAATTTCAAAAAAGTAAAAATATGGCGAGTCTAACACTGGTACAAGTACCGTGGAGAATCAGTAAAGGCGGAGGAAAGTAAATTAAGAGAGGCTAGTCCCTCAAACAACCTGCATCTACCCCGTTTAGCCATGACGATAGGGGAGCAAACAAAGTTGAGACTTTTGTAAAACATTTGGAGACGTGCATGAAAAGAAGTACATTAATATAAATAGCAAAAGGGTATAAGATGACAAAAATAAAAGATAAAAAAAAAACGAATATCAGAACAATAAGCACAGAAATGCAATGGAAAACCATGTTGATTTGTTCTTGACAGATTGCAGGAACTTATCTAAAACATGCAATCCAATCATTTTCTTCGCATGTCATACATCTCCAAAATTGTGAGCAAAGCAGTCATGCACCACATATCGCTAGGACTAAAAATCTTCAAACTATCTAGTTGACAAACTCAAGTAGCAGAATCGAGTAAGCTGTAGACACGAAGTTTTAGCTCCTAAGGATACAGTGCCACTCCGAATGGGTAACATTAACAGAGGCCCAATCAACCAGCACCTCTATAGCCCCATGGATATTGATATAAGACCATTAAATTCTATCGTGACCAAACATATACAAGAAGCCAAATTCTTACTTGTGCTAAGCCAGGAGAACCATATCCTGCACCAATTGCTCCATATGCACCACCAACCATACCATAGCCCGCACGAGGTTGGTAACTAGGAAGCAAACCTGACTTCTGGGAATTGGACCCTCCAGATGACTTCTGCTCAGCCTGTGGCTTTGCTAAAGAGCAATCCAAAACCTGACCTGTAAGCACAAAAAGTAACGAAAAAATCATCTAATTAGAACCTTTCCATCGTGCATCAAAGGATATGTAGTTCAGAATTTACCAAATTAAACTAACAAATAGTTTGAATTACCATCAAGTTCATATCTGTCAGTGCTCTTCACAGCTTCCATCGCACTTGACCTATCTCCAAAGTGGACAAAGCCAAATCTGCTATTCTCGTGCCCAGCTTTTGCAGGTGGCAAAACAACTTTTGTAATCTTCCCGTGCCGCCCGAAAAGGTCCATTAACTTGTCCTGAGTAACATTTTTAGGCAGGTTCTTGACATAGACGGCCTTGACCTGTTAACATTATTGTAAAACAAATTGTATATCAGATAAGATAATTATCATCATCAAGTGTTAGCCTTAGCCATTTACAATCAAAAATTATTTCACCCCTAAAATCAAATACTCAAAGCAAACAAAACTGAATGAGTTCCATGGATTTATATACTTCTATCATAAAGTGAGTATACCTGGGAGGCAGCAGACGATTCTGCATTCTTTGGATCAGCCCAGCTCACGGTTGGCGAATTATCAGCAAGCTTAAAATTTGCTTTCGACATTATTTGCCTTGAATAATCCGCACATGCATGATTATAATACTCAATGAATGCAAAACCACGGTTCCGGCTGGCATTATGTGGGTCCTGCAGTGTTATAGCAAATAAGCACACGAATGAGAAGAAAAATATCGATAAGAGACAGCTCAAGTGTCATTTAAGAATTTGTACGAGTCACTTGTGGTGTCGAAACCAGACTCAAATACTGAAGATAAATAAGATACAAGGGGGAGAAAGACAATGAAGGTAAGCTACTACAAAAAGGGCAAAAAAGAGAGAAATTAACCTTTAGTAGTTCAATTGTGCCGACTCCAGGCCCAACCTCTGCAACAACTTTTCTCAAGTCTTCATCTCCCCAACTTTTAGGAACATTCCCAATGAAGAGCTTATGTTTAGCTTGTGAGGAGGAGCACTTTATTTTCTTACCCTGAAAGAACAAAGCCAACTGAACTCAATTACAGAACCAATGAAGTGATAGATCCTCTCTTTCTCTCCATCTCCTCTCTTATTATTGATCAAAGGATACAACTAACATATAAAATCTATAAAACATCGTTTCCACCTCGCACAACAGTTTCCAAAATGCTGTACTCCATAAATTTCATGTCCATGTGTATGTTTGCATGCTTGTCATTATTTGCAGGGCTGACATATGCATAAAAGATTTGCAAAGACTAAGACAAGGTCCCCAAATAAGAAGCAGTAGCCAGACTGAGTTTGGTTTACCAGTAATTCAGAATTATTCAGTTTCTCCATTGCTTTAGAGGCCAATTCCGTTGTCCTGAACATCACAAAAGCATAGCCTTTGCCTTTCATTATCCTGACCTGTAGTAAGCAAATTAAAATGAAACCATGTCCCCTTTAACAGCCGACCTAAGAAAACAACAAGATACAAATAGAACATACCTGAGTGACCTCTCCAATAGGTTCACAAAAGTCCCTTAACTCCTCTTCAGTAGTATCATGTGGTAGGCCACCAAGGAAGACCTCTGAACCATGAGGAGGAAGTGCAAGAAGCTCAGCATGCTTTTGTGTGTCGCCTTCTTTCATCTCAACATCAGCATCAGCACTTTTTACAGTACCAGCTACCTCAACTTCATCAGTATTTTCCTCCTCCTCTTCTTCTTCTTCCTCCTCCTCCTCTTCCTCCTCCTCCTCTTCCTCTTCCACCTCCTCTTCTACCTCCTCTTCTTCTTCAACCTCTTCCTCCACCTCCTCTTCCACTTCTTCATACTCGACTTCTTCTTCTATAGTTTCTTCAGGATCATTTTCTCTATCCAAATCCACCGCTATTTCAGATTCAACCCTTTCAGGTTCAGTGACCTTCTCAGGTGTTTTTGTCGTTGTAGCGGCTGCTCTAGCGGCTCTCGTCCTTGGCATTGTGTGTATCTAATCTGGAGAGCTTAAAGTAAAACTGTAGAGGAAGCACAGAAGCCAGGTGCATCCCAAAAAGAAAGAAGAGATTGGTGGGAAGGAAGAACAAACGAAAGGCCAAAAGGAGTTGCACAGTAAGAATCTCAAATGAATATGTGCCATGTTTAACGGCACAAGAGAGTTTGCAACTTGAATGAAAGACAGAACTAACAGATAAGCACGAGAATAACTCGAATGATGGCAAAGAGGACGAGGTGATGCACAACAGGTGCAACAAATGAGGCAATGAACTTTTTCGCGACATTAGACAAAGACTTTTGCCTAAGCAAGCAATGGCTGGTTAACAATTCTATTTACTGATCAGGAGCAAAGTCCTATGTCATTGGATGCAGATCAAGAGAAAAAAATGTACTAAAACAAAGAGAAATGAGAAATCGATATCAAAGACAGCTTTAAAGCCAAAGAAAAGTGTAACAATAATTTCAGGCAGGCGCACTAAAGGAATCAAGTGCCGAGATTGGCAAACCTGAAAGGACCACAGAAATAATATGCAATATGTTATCTCTTACAGTTATACACCGGTTGTTTAAGTCCATTTAAAAGGACAAATCCCAATTTGCAAAACCTCAACTCGTGTGAATGTAAACTCATGAATCCCAAAGAACGACGACAGGAAAGAAAAAGCCAACTTCCACTATGCTGCCCTGATAGACATTAGTAATATACATACTTTCAAACCATACATACCCATTCTATCCAGTCTAATTTAATCCAATTCAACAAAAGGCTAACTAATACTACCAATACAGGCTACACATTACCAAATATTAAATCCTCCTCACTCCCAAAAATATGTGGCCATATTGGCCTTTGTTTGCATCCCAAAACAATAGGCCATATTTCGTTGATCCCTGATTACTCAACTTGACTTCTACATTTAACCATTATTACATTGCTTTGTCTTAAGGGATAGTATTTCATAACTTTTAAGGTCGTTTCTTTCTTTGTTAGAGGAAAATTTGATGAAAACATTTATTTGGTTCATCAAGTCAATTTTCTCAAGATATACACTTAGATTTTGATCTTGCGAAACAAATAAAATTTTGGGAACCAGAAATATCAAATGAGAATTAAAAACATATGTAAACAAGAAATAGTCGTTCAATTCATTGAAATATTAAAAAAAGGGAGGGAGTAACAAGAAAGGACTTGTTAATCATTAAGGGATGAAGGAGGATAGAACTGCACTTTATCAATTACACAAAAAGACATGAAGATTAAAATCCCAGACACCCTACCGTTTTGACTGACTTAACCCCTCCCACAACCACAATCTCCAACCAAGATTACGATTTTAACAAAGGTAAGTGAAAACTGGGTTCCCTGGTCCAAACTAGAACCAATATGCTTGAGCTGGATTCCGGAAAATTTAAACCCGTGGATCTCTTTCATAACTTAAAATCTCACAAGTTCCTAAATCTGTCAAATGATACTTCCCATTCGACAATTAGCCAAAAAACTTAGACCTTTCTTATTAAATGTTTGAAATATTAACTAAAAGATGCAAAATTTAAAGTTCATAGCTTGGGTAATCTGCAATGATGTTTTGATCTTTCTTCTTGAATGTTTGACAAATATTTAATACATGACCAGGAAAAAATAACAATAAACTAAATTTATTTAACAAATTAACTATACAGTTCTGATCTTTGCTCCTGATTGACTGGCAAAATATACCATCCGGTTGATTTCTTCCTCCACGGCCATATTTCATGACAAAAATTAGCGAAAGCTGAGTTCCCCACTTCAACTCAAACCACTAGGCTTCAGTAGGGCTGAGTTGCATTAACGGGATAGCTCTCTTTCATAACTTTAAATCTCATACGCTCCTAATAATTACAAATGAGACTGCCCTTATTCGACAAAAACATACTACAGGCTTATCATCTAACGTACACTGGCTTACAATCTCATAAGCTTCTAAATCCGTCGAACGAGATTTGCCCACATAATCATCAACTATAAAGTCTTATCTTTCCACATAATTGTTCAACACAAACTACAAGCTCTTACCTTTAAACTTTCATAAGCTTCTAAACCCCTCAAATGAGCCAAAAAATTAATAACCTCCAGCTTAGAGCCTCATATGCTTCTAAATCCCTCGAATGAGGTTTGCCCAAGCAACCATCAACCATAAAGTCTTAATCTTTACTCTTCATTGTTCCACACAAATTACAAGCTCAAAACATATTGTTCTCCAGCTAAGAACTTTCATAAGCTTCTAAATCCCTCAAATAGGCCTTACCCATTTCCTATTCCACTATAGAGTTTAGATCTTTCGCTTTAACTATTCGACAAGAACATCCTACAACCCCAAAAAATTTAATGTCCTCTAGCTCATAACTTCCATAAGCTCTTAAATCCCTCAAATGTGAATTGTCCATTATAAAATCAACTCTAAAGTTTTAATCTTTCTCTTATTTGTTCTAAAATCTTGAATCTTTCCTACTAATTCGACGAAAACACACTACAACCTTACAAATGGAACGTTCTCTAGCTAAGAACTTCCATAAGCTCCTAAATCTCCCAAATGAGAATTGCCCATTATACAATCAACCCTAAAGTTTCAATCTTTCTCTTATTTGTTCTAAAATCTCAAATCTTCCCTTTTAATTATTCAACAAAATACATACAACAAGCTTGCTAAGAACTATCAAAAGCTCCAAAATCCCTCAAATGACAATTGCCCAGTACGCAATCAACTATAAAGATTCAATCTTTCTTCATATTTTGTAACAATTAATTCAAAACCCTAATTTTTTTTATCTCAACTTGAATGACTCAAAAAAAAAAATCAGTAACCCTAACCCTAAAAAATTGAACCCAAATGAGCCCACATAAATTACAAAAACCAAATCAATTCATGGGAACAATCACAAATTAAACAAAATTGAATATTGGGTATTTAATTTAATATATGACATGAGAATAATGTTGATGAATATTGGGTATTTTGTAATAATTTTGAGAATAAATGAAAAAGAACTGACCTTGAATAAAAATGGAGCGAAAGAGAAGACAGTAAAAAGAGTAAATGAATTTAATGGGGGACTTGAGTTGTCTGCGGCGTGAGAAGAGAGTGTCTCCGGAACTTATAACCAAACAATGGAGGGTTTCTTTGTTTGTTTTACTTTAGACTTTTAAGCTTAACTAACTAATGCATTATAAAAAGGAAAATTTTATAAATGGTGCCCCGAGGTTAGGCCTAATTCACAATAGGTGCTGTCACATTTATGTATTACCTTTTTGGTGCCCTCAAGTCACTATATAATCCACGTTTGGTGACTTCCATCTAACATTGTTAGCTTTTTCGTCAAATTTATGCCATTGTAACATGTTTATCATTTTCAAAATAAAAGACAAGTACTAATCTTCCCATCTACACCCAATCCCCACCAAAATAATCCTCCATCACCTCTTTATCAGAACATATTGTTAATTAGAAATTATTTTAAAGTAAAAAAAACAACAGATATTAGCAGAAATTTGACGTGGATTATATAGTGACCTGAGGGCACCAAAAAGGTAATACAAAAATGTGAGGGCACCAATTCTGAATTAGGCCTAACCTCGGGGCACCATTTATGAAATTTTCCTTAAAAAAAACTAATGAATTATCCTATTTCGGCTCGTGTCCTTAAACTTTGCACTTTTTTTAGCTGGTACACAATCACTAAACAAGATTCTAACTGAGGCCTTGTTCTCTTCAGCTGGAACTCGCAGAGCTGTTGGAAGGAATTGAAAAGAACGAGAGAAACTGGAAAGAACGGGAAGGAACTGGAAAGAACTCGAAGGAACCGGAGAGAACTCGAAGGATTTGGAGAGGACTAAAAGGAGCTGAAATGAGTTTAAAAAATAGAGAAATTAACTAGAAGGAGCTTAAAAGAACTGAAAGCAAGTGAAGAGAACTGGAAACAACTGAAAGGAGATGGAGAGAACTGGAAGTAACTGGAAGGAGCTAGAAGAACTTGGAGAAAACCGGAAAGAACTGAAACTCACTGGAATTCATGTGAGGAGAACAGGGCCTATGGCTCTTTACTTTCTTAAAATGATCCATATACTAACCAAACATGGATGAAATCGTCAATTTTTTGTTAATTAATTATTCAACATGTTCCATAATTAATATAAATCATATTTGGCATAAACAATATTTGTAAATCCAACCTTCTTACTATAGTCGATAAATTCTTCAAAACTTTCTTGTTCAATATCTCAACTTGGGTCGTATCTCTTCGCCTTTTATGATCAAAATTTTACCTTACTCGATATTTCTTTTATCTTCCCAATCAAACCAGCATCCACAACACTTGCAATGGATTGAAATTCCTTTCAATATTGACAATTTACTAATACTTGGTCACCGTTTAGATTATTGTAAGTAAGTAAAGAGCACCAGTTAAAATCTGGTTTAGCAATTGGATATCAGATAGAAAAGTATAAAGTTTAAGGACACCAATTTGAACTTCCCAAAAACATAATGCGTTATACACTTCTATGTACTCTCCTATACAAAGCGACATAAGTGAAATTGGAGTGGCGGTAAAAAAAAGCCCTATTTTGTATCCATGATGCACTAACCAAGTTATTGGAAGAGACGGTTTATTTTTATGAGAGAAGTACCGTGTATGTCAAATCAATTCAAACTCCCTACAAGCGCAAGTTAAACCAATATGGACTCTATCAACTATTATTATAAAAGTAGACGGTGTCTTCAAGAGCAATTGGATGCACCATAGGTTGTGTTTGGTAGCATGTAACCAAAGTTATAATTCAAATTAGACAAAGATTAAGGAGGTTTTTTGATCAAATATAAAGGGAGTTGAGTTTGATTTCATCCATTCATGTTATATAATACTTTTCGTTCTCTGTTACATGATGAGAGCTCTTTTTTCTGTACTCGTGATTACCACCTCTCACTCTATTTCCTAATATTTGCACTATTTTAGGCAATAACGTGTGATTACGACCTTACTCACCTTCCTAATAATACACGAGTTTGTGATTCGTAGTTTTATGTTTTGATGTTTTGTTGTTTGGATGATTAATGTTAGTCACTTGAAGATGTATGATCTAGAATCTAGGTTCCACATGCATGAGAAAGACACTATCTTTACAAAAGTTGACGTTGTTGGTGATTTGAATCACTGTGCAAGGTATGCTTTATAAATACATATATGCACACCTTATACTTGTATGGAGTCTCTAGACAATAGTCATGAGCACCCTATTATGAGTATATACAAGGATAAAAGAGTTGGATCGATTAGAGAACTATCGAAATATAGAATGATTATAGGTGGTCTTGAAAATCAGACTCACAATAAGACTGTTATTTTTCTTAAGGGTGTTGGTTGGAAGCTAGCCCGCTTATGAAGTAGTTTTTCGAATTTAGACCATTTATGATTTTCTAGGTTTTGTTATTGACTTCTTAAGTGTGACCGAGTCTCAAGTGAAGCTCCGTCCCCACAAGTCCTTTCCCCACGATGAAAAGGTAACCCATAACATTTATTACATCTTCCATCTTTATAGAACGAAGTATAAAAGTGGGCCCTTCGTACCTACATAGTTCACTTAGTTTGATATTCACTTTAGAAAACACTATTTTGCCCCTTCCATACCATTAGATCAAAAACTGCAATATCATTTCCCATCTTACACTCAATAATTTCAACCCTTTTGTCATTTACGTCATATCAAACGTTTTTAGCGAGAGAAAAAGTGGGAGACAACGATTGTGGAATGTATTTCACTTATTAGATTCACAAATAAGAGTTTCATCATCAACTATTGTTACATTCACAAATGAAATACGAATGATAAAACCATAAACTCGAAACTATAGACAAAATAAGCCAAAAAGTAGAAGCCAATTAATTAGGGTCTTTAGTCATCTTTTCCAATGACGTCTTGATATTTAATAAAAGTAGTTTGTTTGCATAGAGAAAAAGAAAGGTCAAAGATATCAATTGGATAATATCACAACACTTAGATATTTGAATTGAAAACAAATGTTAGGTCAGGTGGGCCAAATCTCATATACTTTAACTATGAGGTTAGCGGTTCAAATTCTCATATACAATTTAGTTCACTCATTTCAAAAACTATGCATACTTTCAAATTCATATTTTGATACATAGCGAGAGAAGAGTTTGAAAAACACCAAGGGGTGGAAGGGTTGTGAAATCGAATAGAAATAACGTTTTGTTAGTCTTCAGGGGTATGAGTTTTGCTTATTCCAAATACTTGCCTCAAGAGTGTAAAGTTCTAATGAAGAGCCAAGGGGAATATACTCATTTTTCTCCTCACTGTTCTTTTACTAATTTGTTAATCAAACGCAGTGCTAAGGTCTCATTTTCATGTCCATCATTTGGTCCAACCTTAGAAATAGATCCTAACAAAATAAATGGTCATTACAACAAAAACAGACTGCAAAGTGCAGACCAAGGTAGCATAGGCAGAGCAAACACAATCTGGAAACGCACAAAAGATGTGAAGCCAATAAAAGCACACTGCACAAGAGTAATGCGCACGACAAAGGTTGAAAGTACTAGAAGCTTGACAATACTGGTTTGATCACATATAATACATGTCATAAAGTCACAAGCCTAAACATTGCATAAGTAGTCATAAGGATGTAATCTGCTGAATCAAAAGACAACTGGAGTTTAAAGAAGTGACAAGAACACTATCAGAACCACGTCCACTTATAATTCACAAGAACAAGTGCTTGTATTCTCCATTAGCAAGCTGGCAAAGTTGATTGTAGTTTTGCGCATCTGCAACAAATCCAGAAAACATATGAAATTAATTTCATCCGACATTTTAGTTATACCTAGCTCACATAACTATACTAGGGCTTCTGATTGGTTTGCATTTAGAGGACTTTTATATTGGTTTTGGAGCTGTTTGTGGAGATGCTTTCTAGACAGAAGAATTTTCAGAAAGCATTTCTTGAGGAGCTTTCAATATAAAAGCATCACAATTAGTAAGAAAAGGTAATTAGGGCCTTAGGGGTCTCAAAGCACATGTATCACACCTCATATAAGGAGTTTTTGTGAAATACAGCAAACTAAAGACACTTCTGGCTCACTGCTATTGGTAACCAAGCAAACTAAAGACATTTATAGTACATAGACCAAATTCAAATTTAACCCAAAGGACTGATAGGATAAACAGAAGTGCATTTGAAATGGTAGGGGCTGTATTTACCAAAATTATCACCAAAGTTGGTCCATATGTCAGCACGAACAGACTGGTTGCTATCTGCGATACCAATAACCTCAACGTAAGTAGAAAGTGCTTGAGCTGGCAGTGCACCCTTGATGGATATCTGTTGATCATCAGTTGACTTCCCTAATACAGATCCAGCATCAGACCGTATGACCTGAATGACCATCCGAACCTTTCGTCCAACAAACATGCGAAGGAGTTCTCCATTGACAAAAACTGCAGGACTTGAAGTATCCATAATCTGCAAATATATTACATGTGATACTTTAGCACCTCAAGTCAGAAAGAAAACCAATAGACCTAAGAAAGTTGGTCTAGTCAATCTACAACATATATTATTCAACAACCGCTGCTACATTGTTCATAGTTCTGTGGCACTCCGAAATCTCCTAAAATGGTTGCCACAGACTACAACCTCAACAAATAGGCAACAGTATGCTACTCAGTTAGGACCAAAAGACAAATAAATCTAACATGCTGAGCAACACATGCAAATATGACACTTCTTCAGCTGATAAAGATGTAGATTCTACAGGTGATGTAGATTCTACAGGTTATGTAAACAGCATGAGTCCCACTCGAGCATTTCATCAGCACCCTGATAGACATACTTACAATTGCAAGTTCTTACATATCTAAATGCCTTATAAAATTCAACTGTAAATGTAAATAAACAATGACATGAAGATAGATTAACAATAGCTGACAGCCTGAAACAAAAAGTTTATAAAGGCAGGAACACTAAAATAATAAATTGAATTTGATCAATTCAACGTTTCACCATAACAAATTATCAGCAACAAAAACCACCTTTTAAAATTTTAACTTGGTTGCGTATAGACCCCAAGTCTACTATACTCATAGGATCACATGTCAACTACTCTTAACAATCTGGACAAGTCCCATTGAAGTAATAAAGACAGCTTTCCACATATTCATACTTGTACTCAACAATGATATCCCCATATGACCGAAACTTGGACAAAAAATGCACATAAGTTCCTCAAAGAGTCAAAGGAGCTACTCTCAGAAGCGCAAAGCGCCTGGGCACAAATCATTAAGTGCCATTCTTGCGAAGAGAGCATGTGATGATGTGATAATACAAACACATGATATGAAATCGCAGCGACAAATCCAATTCACTAGGTTTTCCACTACTAAAATTATCCAATTTTCAAAACCCACTAACAAAATCATGATAGCATAGAATAAAAGTACCTATCGTATAAACAAAATATAAGTGCAATAAAAGAATTTCATGTATCAAACATGCCAAGTAGTAAAAAAAATATCGACACATTTCCAGGCTATCGTCTGGGGTTCCTATTACTCTACTCTTGCATCAAACACCACAAACAACCAAAACTCAGAAATTGGATAAATACTCTAACCATCATAACAAAATCAAACAACTAAAAATACCATATTATGGTACAGTTTTAACAAATTATTATAACAACCAACACATGAAATTTTAGCAATACCCACAAACAGTTGGCTAATAAAATGGTGAAAAGTAAGATCAGGGTATACAAATTAATACCTTACAGTGTTAATTCAGGTTTTTGTGAAATGGGTTTGTTCAGAAAACTGGAAAATGTGACAGAAAAGCTTGCAAATGTGAACTGCCGTTTTGAGGGTTTTTAAGGGTTTTTTTTGTTTAATGTTTACCCGCCATTTTATTGGGTTTTCCCGCCCTTTTTGTTCCTTATTAATCTTGGGATTTTTTTGTGTGTGTGTGCGCTAAAACATGTGGAGTTTTGGTGGATAGGTTGAGTTATGTGAGTTGTTAGTTTGGATTGGATTAATGATATAATAGTGATTAGTAGGGTGTGAGGAGTGGTTGCGAGAGATTAGATTTTAAACGCGTGATTGGTCGAGTATACAGATGACATGATATATTGGATTAATTGGATGCATCTAATTTTGGATACATGGCATTATGGAAATTGGTTATTCGTCGTTGTGTATTGTAAAAGTGCATGTAAAATAGATGTTGGAAGCATATCGAATTTGTGATTCATAATTGAGATGGATTGATGAGGATGATCAAACTCCTTTTTTTAGAGTTGGAGTAGTGGTTGCGAGAGAGAGATTTTAAACGCGTGATTGATTGAGTGTACGAGCGACATGCTCTATTAGATGCATCTAAATGATATGTGCCATAATAAAAAGAATTTGTTATTAATTGTTGTATATTATGAGAGTACGTGTAAAGTAGATGTTAGAAGCATATTGAATTTGTGATTCATTGTCATGGATAGATGAGGATGACCGAACTCATTTTGACACAATATATATATATCTTAGTAATTATTTTTATAGTTTAATAAGCTTTGAATTGGGATGAGGGGGAATGCGGATTCAACTTTAGGTGGTGAATAATTTTGTGAGGCTTTCTGATGGGACAATCTTACACGACTAACCATTCGATTAAGTCTATGGATATCACCACTAGAAATCAACAAGGTGAAAATTTTCGCATTCTCTATGCACACAGTCATGTGGCTCGGAACACAAACTACCAATATTTGCTAATTGTAATCTTCTGTCACTTTGTCTGAGAAGCACTTTTGACCAGGCATTTGGAAGTGAAATGGTTACAAAGTCCGAACAAATTTTATATTTCGAGTTATGGACTTCTAATGATGTAAGAGTCCTGCCTTCTGTGTGTACTTGTGTAACCGACTGTAACATCATCAAACAACCATGTTGTGACTACCTCCATATCATGGAATACAGGAAGCATGAAGAAGGCAGTGACCACAAAGCAAATATAGATGTCGAACTTCAGTTGGCATTCATGTGACAATTAAAAACAACCACAAGTTTGAATAACTAGTTATTATTTACACAAAAATGACACTGTGCTTTCTCTCTATCCATAATCACAGAGTTGCAATCACCTTCATCTATCAAGGACACAAAAATACTCCTAGGAATCTATAAACAATCCCTCCTGTAACTTAGTTGCAGCACCTGTATTAACCATTTGAGGAATCTATGTCAATGATGCTTCAGTTTGAAGAACCCGAAAATTCGTCATGCTTCTAATCAAAGAACCTGGCAGTAGCCCCATACACAGAGCCTCCATGTATTGCCTCTACTTCTCTCTTTAGACCATAGTAAGTACTATAACAACTTTTTCTAAGGAGCTACTATAATTCTTATGTCCTTCATATGGAAAAGCATCATTGACTTATGCTCATTAAACAAAAATCATTTCTACATATCTAAAGTGATGCAACCTATGGCTCTATATCTACTACAAGCGCCTCCCTTCTTCAGGCAATGCTTTGCATCAGAGAAGATTTTACAGTGCACCTTCTAGCTATTAAGGGCTCACAGATATCATGTGCAGTACCATGGAGCAACCTGTAGCCAAAGCGTTGCATGTTATTCTTATACCTTCGACGTTGCATCTTGTGATTCACCTCAAATGACGATACCAGCTGCTTGCGAGTCACCATGACCATTGACTAAAGTTGAACGGTCAATCTCTTTCAAGCTTCCATCTTCTAGAAGGAGGACTCTCTCAGCCATTAGAACTGTTTCCAGTCGGTGAGCGATGACCAACACCTATAGAAACAATATTTAATTTGAGTAGGGCCAAGACAACAAAAAAGATTGCAAACCGTAGAAAAGATTAACTCTCTAGAAACAACGAGCAAGATTGGAGTGGCTATCTGTTCAACAATCATGCAGGCACCACCCAAAAAGGGAGAATCAAGTAGAAAAACTTTTATAGACCTAGCAGGATGGAGCTAATATGTATGAGCACAGTGCAGATTAGATAGTTCATAGTGTTCAGGATAATAACTAACAAAGAAAGTCGCCGTGTCTTTTAAAGATGTCAGACCAAAAATAAAAAATACGGAGTAAAAAACACAGTTCCAAAAAAAAAAGGTCAGGATTGTTATCTAGCTAATCTTACACTAAAGCATTCATGTATCACCAGCCTGCTAACTCAACTTCTATGGATTGTACAAGGACTCTAGAAGGCTCAGACGTCTTACATAGTCCAAAAAGTTGGCAAACTAAATGGACATCAGCACCTCGGGGTTTCTGGATGGGGGGTGGGTGAGGGGGGGGGGGGGAGATGACTACTCATTTTTAAAAACGCATAATAGTGGCTCACAACATGTAAGACAACATATCGTAGGCTGTATGCAAACTTAACTCCATAATATCCAATGAAGGCAAGAGAACAATTCATCGACATTCTAAGGAAATTTTAGATGAGAATCATGATAAGCAGCAATACATCAATTTGACTATTGCTGTGATAAAATATGAATCACTTGGGTCTCAAATTGCACGAGTTCTTTATCGTCAATACAGGTTTATGTTCGGCAATATGCATTTATTTACAGCCAAGATGCTCATGAAATTTCATCGTGGACAATGGCACATTGTTCTTGATACGTAGCATCAGAGGAATGGTATGAGTGCGAAAAGATTCCCAGATGATCAGAGATAACAAGAGCAAGCAGTCAATGAGGTTCTCAACAGAGTGGGCCAGATGTATATAAAGTTGTAACCTCCCTTGATAGCAGGGAGAGGGTTTCACCTGTCTCTGTTGGGGTAAAAATGATTATGTACAAGTAGTATGCAACTCAACAACAAGTGATTTATTGATATCTATATCTACAGGCAAAAAGACTAAGAGATCACAGCACAAATCAATGTGTATTGAACATGGCAGCACATAGACCAACCACCATAGCAGCAGATCAGTTACTTTGGTTGCATGCATAGCACTATCTAGTGTACTAAAGAAATGTTACTTATTACTTTTTAGACAACAACAGAAATAAAAAGCTACATAGGAAATTCAATGTACCAACCAAACCAGGTAAATCAAGCAGAGAGGACCAATTCCATTACATTATTACACTAACTAATTCCGTTGTTCGAGTAAGGGGGAAAAAGTAGTAGTAGAAAAGCAACTGCATAAAACTAGTCGAATTCTCTTTTTGTAGCCTTCAGTGAACTAGAACAAGAATTGGCTTAATGTATACTGTTTTCAGAACTTTGATGGTGACACAAAATGTTCTATCTCAAGGTAAATCACAAGAATTGACATCTTAAATAATATGATACACATATTCCAAAAGGGGAAAGGGGAATGCAATAAAAGATGGACGCAGGAGACGTAGTCCTTACAGTATGCTTTTGCATCACACGTTCCACAGCTTGTCTCACCAATAGCTCAGATCTAGTGTCCAATGCAGAAGTTGCTTCATCCATAATCAAAATTGAGGAGTTCTGGTAAAGCGCTCTTGCTATAGCTAGCCTGTATTGGGCAATAGCGAAGAAAATGGTCCATCCGCATCAGTCAATTGACAAAAAAAGGCCAAGTACATAGCAAGTTATGCTTGTGTCTAGTTTATCAAAGGCTCTCTCTTAGTATATATAAGTCTAGTTGTTCAATTTACTGCCCATCACATTTGATACATATAAAACTGCAGATGTTGGAAAAAAGGAAGCAACTAAAATTTCGTCTGTGATCTGTCCAAAATAAAAGCGACTCTTTCTAATTTCTATCTAGGTCATCAGCCTAAAATAGCTTTCATTTTCAGAAAGGAACAATTCTGCACCAAGTGACATTATCTAGCTGAAGGACAGTATGTGACCGACATGCAATTGGACCGCATGCACATAACCAGCAAGTTCTACTCCAATGTTTAACAAAAAAATGCATCAATGCTTAGCTAATTTCTACTTGTAGCATTTCAGGTATATTCCAACTGGTACGTTAGACGAAAAGCTAGACCATGCATCTATTGTAGTGATGTAATCAGATACCTTGACATGTTTCATATTGTTTAATGTTTCTCGCAGCAGTGTCAAGTGACCCCATGCTTCATGAGTTCATGTTCTAGGAATATGTCAAGGTTCTATTTTATCTACTGTGTCAAAAAATAGAAAAGCCATAGTTTTCCAACTATTTTGATGACATAAGATTTCACGCATTACTGTATCAATGAACAGAAAAGCCATAATTTGGATAGTACAAACTAACCTTTGTTTTTGGCCTCCACTCAAAGTAGAGCCTCTTGCTCCGACATTTGTCTCATATCCCTTAGGAAGCGATCTGATGAACTCATCTGCATTTGCTGTTTCTGCAGCGACTTTGACTCTTGCCAGATCAATTTCTTTCATCAGATCTATATACCCAATATTCTCAGCAACTGTCCCAGAGAAAAGAGTCTAGTACAATTCCATGCAAACACAGCAAAACAGAAAACTCATTCAGATTAACGCCACAAGTAACAGCAGAATTTCACTCAAAAGATATCCTAAAAAGCACATAATGCCTATCAGATCTGACTTCTCTGCAGCCAACCAATAAGTAGCTAATTTGCAAACAGCAATTAAATCTCTTTTTAGTCATGTAGCTTTGTGCAAGAAGGAAGCATCATGCTGTGAAGTTTTGCTTGTTTAGTTACCACATTTAGGAAGGAGTATTATAGAAGTGAAAATCAAGCTGTTGATATCCTAAGCTCCTCATGTTGTCTTGCTTTTGGAGTTTGGGGAATCAAGATAGTTTTTTTCTTTCTTCCTTTTGTTATTTTTTTTTTTTTTTTTTTTTTTTGAGAATCTGTGGAGGTTTGGCAACTAGTATACAAGATGAATAGTAGTTGTTTTATCAGCGGAAGTTTACTACCTAGAACTAATTGTAATTGTTTACTGATTCAGAAATTGAAAACTTATATTGTGTGATTTTCACAAGATGCATCACTGTACAGAAAATGCAATACATGTTTTAGTGTACTGATCATCCTAAACTTAAAGGATCAACTCAAACTGCACAGGTTTACAAAGCAATGGACAAACTTTGAATTTGAAAATTCACCAGAGGTATTCCAATTCCATATGAAATGAGCAAAAGAAAAGATAAGCCTCTGAAAAATGGTTGCCTACTACTCACAATATCCTGGGAGACTAGAGAGACATGACTCCGTAAACTCTCCAACCGCAAAGTTTGAATATCGTGTCCATCAATAAATATACGACCTTGAAAATAATGAAGCATAGAGACAAAATCATTATGGTTAGACCAGAAGACAAGCTTCAAAAAACCAATGTTACAAACTGATCAAAATATGGGGCTTATATATTGGCAGGGAGGATCATTAAATTCACCGCACGAGGGCTCATAAAGGCGAAGAAGAAGTTTAGCCAGTGTTGTCTTTCCCCCTCCAGAGGGGCCAACAAGAGCAACTGTCTCTCCAGCCCTGATGTGCAGATTTACACCATTCAAGACAAGGGGTAACCCATCCCTATATTGGAACGTGATATCACGGAACTCCACATCGCCTGTAATAGTATCTATATCAATTGCATCTGGTCTCTCAATAACCTACGCATTAACGAACAATATGAGGAAGCTAGTTCTTTCATGACTGCCTTCCTTCGAAAAGCTCAGATGGTAAAGGCATAAAGCACTACTTTCAAGGTAAATGATATGAGTACTAACATGCATTTATGAGCTTTCAAGAACCAAGGAAAGATAAGAAAGACTACTCTCAGCCTAATATTAATATTTCGGTTACTTGAATTCCAAAGTCAAATCTATCTGAACTTAGTTGAGGAATTTGTGCTTTGAACCTTGTCTAGAAGAGTTCGCTGCCAGGTCTTAAATGGCAAATCCTCGACTAGTTTTTCTTTTTGTAATTTTCTTTATCGATGTAAGACAGGCAGCTAATCAATACTCAAAGCTGCAATGACAACTTGAAGTTATGTGTCAATTGTCTTAATAAAAAGTACTTGGAGCATATAACTTCATTACTGTATGGAATTAAAACATGAAGCTTCCATTTGTAGCCTTAAAATAACAAACAACATGAACCAGAAGCTTTTGCTGGTGCAATATTACAGGAAATCCCGTTATTTCATTAACTGCATAATGTACATTTCATATTTCATTAACCCCAAAAGTTGTTAAAAGGCTCTAAGGATCCATCTGTTGTGAATGGCTAAATTTCTAATTTCATTATCTACTGAATACTTTGCACGCATAATTTCAAACAGAAAACAAACATAAAATTGCATGCAGTCTCTACAAAGTGGAAGTCTTGTTTTGAAACAAAATGCCAGCTCTTAAGCAATACTCTTTTCTCTGTCCGACATAAATGTCCTATTTCCAGCTTGATGTATAAGAAAAGGGACAGAATGAGGAAGTAAAAATATGATGTTGCTATTGTTTAAAAGCCTGTCTTAGGGCGGCCGTAAATAAAATGAATCTTATTAAAGAGACACATAATATATTGCTGAGGAAATTCAAGGGAATGCCAAACTAAGCAAACTGAATGTAACTACAAAAACTCCATGCCAGTTGCAACAATATCGCCTAGTCTGGAGCGTATTTCTTGCTTAAAGAACTAATACATATGTCAGATGATCCTAATTAAGCATCAGTCAATAGTTCAAAGAAGCGTTGGTTCAATTCTTCAAGGAACCGCTGAGTAAAGTCCGTACAAGACAAGTAACAAACAAGAACAGGATCTAAATAAATTCAATCAACAAAATACCTGTCTTCTAAGAGTTACCCAAAAGGTTTAGCTGATCACATAAAAATGCATGACAACAACTAGAATTTTCTTCCCAAAACTAAAAGAATTCTGAAACAGCTTAACGACAAAAAATGTCCATATATGGTTGGAAAAAACGAGTTCATCAAAACCATAAGCTGTAACATAATGAAACAAGTAGGTATGCCAGTGTTAAAACATCGCCGTTGAAAGTTAGGGAAGATCCAACTAGTCCTTACCTGAGGCCTGAATCTAGTGAGGTCAAACAATCGTTCAATGGCTGGTTCTCCTTGTTTCAATTCATTGTATGCTTTACCAACACCCTGCAAGGTTCTATTAATTTCAGATGAATAGCCCAACAAAAGCTTTTCAGTTAAGCAGTAATATTAACAAATGAACAGATCATCAATAAGCTTCCACCACAGGGTCAGATAAGTTCTGTTAACGTATTATTGAAAATATTTAGACATAGTACTTCATAATAACTAGACTTCATCCAGACTTACATAACAAGAATATCTTTTTTGTCTTTCCTTGGAATTTACTATCTGAACATCTCATTCTCTCTGGGCCTCTGGCTACTACATATACATACTTAAAAAAGGGGCAAAAGAAAGATAGTTTCCCCTCAATGCATAAAAGTATGAAACTCATCGTTAGAACCAGAAGAGAAGAATAGTTTTTTGTCCTTTTTTTATAGAGGGGGAATATGGGATGGAAAGGGAGGCGTGCTGCAGACTGTGAGGGAAGAATAGGAAGAAACAAATACCATAATTATTACCTGAATGGGCTCAACTAAGAAGACCAAGGAAGTTATGAAAGAGATCAAACTGCAAGTACTGCAAGTTCCCCTTGAGAGTACTAGCGACCCAGAACAAAATACAAACAGTGCTCCAAAATAAACCGCTTGCACAATCTGAGGAATAAGGGCCTTCATTTTCTTCTTTTCTAACTGTCTGCTTAGATCAGTAGTAGCAAGCCTTTTAAACCTAACACTTTCTGACCATTCCATATTGCTCGCCTTCACAAAAAGTATTGATGGGAGGACCTATTACAAAAGATCAACAAGCCAACGTCAACACTGCTAGACAAGCTATTCCCGGTTCTATTAATGATGTTCCTCTGGTACCTGGCGCATTTATGTCTGCGAGCACAGCATGTCATGGAGACAACTATATTAACCAACCCCCCCCCCCCCCAAGATAAGGTTGTATCAATTCTGGACCAAATGTGTGGAGATGGAATAAGATAGCAACCCATATGCAGTTACTCAAACAACCTTTTATTTTTTTCTGTTAGATTAGCTTATATGCATACCTCATTCAGGTAAGTAGAAAGAGCAGCTATACTCAAATGAGCCTTCCTTGATAGCTTCTGAAGCCTTGTACCAAGTAAGGTAATAGCGAGAGCCACGGAAGGAATGACCTTCAGTTTAAAAACTATCTTAACTCAGCTGAATAAATAGCAAGTAAATATCATGTGCTTCAGGTAATTTGTTCTCACCAATGCAGAAATCATTGACAGTCCAGGGCTGATGACCAACATCTGTGCTGCCATAGCTGAGAGCTGCAGAGCGCTAGGCACTGTAGTCTGTCATGAGTATCAATATAACCGTTAAAAGAAGAGACTTGTGAGTGCTTTTGAGTTGAAAATACGGTTATAGTACGGTATGAATGTATATGAGAAGTTCACCTGCTGATTTAATAAACTCTAGTAAACTATGTTTTCTTCAAATTGTATTCTTTCTGTTCTTGAATTCCGAGGTCAAGCCTATTCTTGATGTTAAATGTCTTTGCAATAACAGGAATTGCCAACATTTTTATCTTATCTCTTTTACAGCTTTCACCATTGAAACTCAAACATAACAGGCTTCATATCAACAATTTGAGTTAGTCCCAAATTGATTTGGGGTCGGCTAACATGAATCATCGTTAGAAATCGACAAAGTTCTAGATAAAGTTTCATAAGAGATTAAATTATTTAAAAAGCAAATTTGCAAAAGTATAATCAATAAGTCGCAAAATAGAAGTGATTAGGCCCCCTCGTAAATATAAATTCCCTCTGTCTACTTAGTCCCATCTAAAATTATACACTTATCAACCTCATCTAACTTTCCATAACTTATACTATGCCGTTTTAGGTCTGTCTCTGCCTCTCACTACCTCTTCATTACTCCATCTCTCCATCCTCCTAACAGGTAGGTGCCTTACACGGTCTTCTCTTGATATGTCCAAACCAACATAGGAGATTCTCTCACAAAATTCTCAACATATAATATTAGGAGTTTAAAGAAAACTAGATCTACCTTGTGCTTTCCCATTAGATACTAGCCCGTAAGCAAAAGTTCAATCAACATAAGGGCAAATCCTTTCAAATGATAAGTTGGAATAACCTTTTTTTTCTTTCTACCAAGCATATGGAGTAAAGTTAAATCTAAAAGGAATGCCAGTTGGCAGTCCACCAATGTCCTCTTCCACTCCCTCTGTGCGCTAGTGCATTGTAAAATGTACTCTCACAAGGTGGAGTGCCAAAAGACAATCTACGAGTGCTTATCCTTAACGGCTTAACCCTTAAAACAATTAGATGAACACCTCTACAACAAACATTTACTCCACCTTAAAAAGGCAGAAGATTGATCCATGATAATGTGACGCAAGGGTTAAAAGTGAGGTTATGTACGTTAAATCCAACGTTCGTATAACAACCTAGAGATGCTTGAGTGGTTATAAGTATCGTTCTCTAATTGAGTGGTTTGTAGTTCAATTCTTATCTACATCTTGTACAACAACAATACATTACCACAATGCCTTCAAAGAGGCTCAAACACAAATGGGGAAGGGGGCGTCGGTTGTATACAACCTTATCCCTCTAATAACTATTACAAAGAGGTTGTTCCCAATTCGTCATTGCAATGAAGTGCGGTAATCATACACTACTCCAGTATAATAGATGAGGACAATGAGGACAATGTGCTCTATGAACCATTTTGATTTAGCCCATTATATTCTAACCAAAAAACTATGAATATTTGGTTCCATAGGAAACTGATGGACTTTTACTTGCATTTTGTGTGCTCCTTCAAACCAAAAAAGGTCCCAATTCAAACAGACTTGCTGGCCCTATAAAGGGATATCAATCTCTGATTTAATTTAGGCTTGTAGAAAGCTTCAGTTGATTTAGCTTGTAGGGAAGTCGTCTATTTTATCAATAAAGCGAGAGAGTCTTTTCCAACAATTTGTGCAATTAACAATTGAACTATACCAAAAAGACGTTAACCAATATACCAACAATAATTACAATAAAGAAAAGAAAATACTTTTATCAGCGACTTTGTGCGCACATTATAGACCTAAAAAAAAAAATCTTAAAAGAAATAAATTATGCTCACATTGAGAAGGGCAAAAACAGTATCAGCCACATTATCAGCCTCAGAAGTAATCCTATGCGCAATATCACCCGCCGAAACCCCATCGCCACCGCCCTCGAAAAACCCTAAATCCCTCTCCAAAACCCTCTCAAAAACATGCCCCCTAATCTCACACGACACATTAAACGCCGCCTCCCACAACAACGCCTGCTGCATATAATTCGCCACCAACCGGACCACGAACAACACCGCGATCATCCCCCCATCACACTTAATCCTATCCATGTCACACAGAATCGCCGAAATATTCCCGCATTTCGGTACCATCTTCGACAGGGAAAACACCGACACTGCGCTGAAGGTCCATCCCTGCAGGATCAGCTTCCATTCGGACCGTATGTACGGCTTGATGGCGTCGAAAGAGGAGAGAGAACTCGGGGTGGAAGAGGACTTTACGAGAAAAGGGAAGGTGGGTTTTTTGCATGGGAGTTTTACGGTGGGTTTGAGATTTTTGGCGGGTTTTTTGGTGGTGAGAAAGTGGAGTAATGGAGGTGATGAAGGTGAGGAAAAATGGAGTTTTGAGAGAGACATTTTTTTTTTTTGAAAGTTAGTTGAAGAAAGTAACGGATTTTTGAATGTGAGGGAGGTAGTTATATTGTTTGCTCATTTCTCGCGCCTTTTCTGTCCAAGTCATGCTAGTCCGATATAAGCATATAAATGTATAACTTAATAAATTTGGGCTTTTAGAAAGTTTAAAAAATTTAGCTACAAGAAGTTGGTCTACTTTTAAAATAAAAGTTTACAATTTTTTCTAATAATTTGTGTTTCGAGAATTGTTATTGATCACCCTTAAAATTAATTTTGTCGCCCTTAAAAGTAATTATCGTTTAAAATTTTTTTTTTCCCGAAATGCCCTCCCTCCCATATGGGTATTTGGTAGGGACATGGAAGGGGGGGAGGGGGTGGGCATTTTGGTTAAGTTAGGGCGACAAAATCAATTTTGAAGGCGATCCTTAGTATAGCAGATATTTTTATTCTAGAGGTAAATGAGCTTCAAGTAAGATAAACCAACTTTATCTATATAGATGAACAAGTCAAATAAGAGATATATATTTT
>CAAKMY010057364.1:0-15458 GCA_901111285.1 Corrigiola litoralis
CAAGGGGGGATTTCTTAGCGGCGGTTGGGCAGCTTGAAGGAATTTTAACCTTGATGCGTTTCCCGGAAGTGATGAACTTCGTGATTTGGCTGAAGTAGAGCTTCTTGAAACTGGGTGGCAAGTGCTTGACTTTCTGTTCCTCATATTGATTTGGTCGAGGAGGTTAAGTGGTAGTGTCTGGATAGTGACGTGGGGGTACGAGGTGGCGTGCAAAATGCGGCAATGTTGCAGGTGGTTTGGTAATGGCGTGGAGGTAGGTGGCCTAAGCTTATGGACTATGGTGCGTCTTATAATAGGTGGTGGTGGAATGAAGCTTGTTTGGAAGTTGTTGGTGTTAAGGGTGGAATGAGGATGTCTATGTGGGAAGTATATGGGGCATGGCTGTTGTATTGAGGATGATGGGTGGGATAGAAGGGGAGGCGGGGATGAGATGAGGGTCGGGTGGCTGTGGCCTGTGGGATTGGGATGAAGGGTGAGGTTTGGTGGGAAGGAATCGGTGAAGAAAGAGATGGCGTGGACAATCACCATATTTCTAACGGACGTTTAACACCGTTACATGATAGGTACCCTAAATGGAATTTCGTAACATTGTCAGATACCCTGAATGGAAATACCCAAATAACGGATACTCAAAGTGGAATTTCGCTATATGTTGGGTACCCAAAACGGAAATTTTCCTAGATATTATGACCAATCTTTTTATCAACTAACATTAATCTAACTTCTCCAAATACATAGTTTTCAGTGTTCTAAAAGGTTAATTGTACAGGCACCATGAACGAGGTGCAATCTCAAATGTACAAACACTAATGCTATTGTGTCTCACTTGTTTGCTAAACATTGGCTTTACAGAAAGGGGAAACAAATTGAATATATCAAAACAAGATCTATAGTTGCCTATTATTTTCTTATTCAGATCAAAAGCCTCTAGAATCTGCCACTATTGCTCTTTATTAACCTTAAGACTACAGCCGAAACAGGGGCACAGAGCGCAGCAGTTGTGCGAATTCTTAGATAAATTGGAATAGAATTTACCTGCACAAAGCCAAGGATGGATCATAATCAGTTGAAGGTAAGAATAAAATGGAAATGTCCACCACAGAATATCACCACCAATATCAAAAGTTGTCACAATTGAGAAGCTCCTAATTCAGGCAAATTTGTACATACATCCATCTTCAAACACTAAAAATTAAGAACTGTCAAAAGAAAGTCTAAGGATTAGTTGTAAAACTCTTACTCCAACAAGACGTTATAATGAAAAGTAAGAACTAACACATGCATAACAACGCAGTAATAATAACAATTTCTCTATACCACCGTCTTTCCACCAGCGGTTACAACTAGAAATGACAAACAACTTGCATTTTGATCATTCAAGTTTGATTGACCTAGGAAATTGGAGTGAGCTTAGCAAGAAAAGTTAAGTCATCCTTCCAACCAGATGATAATCAGCCTATAACCCAGTATACTGGTGGGGTAGCAGACAATTGTGAGACACCACAATGTCATAATGTAGCATCAGAAAAGGCCAGCTATCTACAAAAACATTGGCATGCATGACAGGTGACATGCACAACACAAGTGCCTCTGCTTATGATAGAGAAGAGGAAAGGCAATATGGAAAGGGTGGTAGTGACAACAAATTTAGTAACTTGATATGCATAACCATAGCCAATTCAAAAATATTATCATCAAGTTTAACTTAGCACAGGGGCTCAAGAAACAAAGTACATAATAGTACAGATCTTTCAACATTAGTAACTTGGTGTGGTATCTTCAACACTAGTGCATATGATCTTGAAATCGCTGTGTTAACCAATTTTAATTCCTTGGCAAGGGAGTGATATACATGTTGGAAGCAAAACGCCAATATTCTTGCAAAACTTGTTTCAATTACTCCAACTCAGAAGAGCAGAGTACAAATGATGGCATGATGCATTCAGGCATGGCTAAGTAATCAAAGATTGAAGAAACACAAGATGAAAAGACTAGTATGGCCACCAGGAAAGCACAAAGCACTTCATAGAAGTAGCCAAGACAAAAGATTGACAATACAGTACTGAATAATACAACCCCATGGGGCTCCCCAGGCATCAGAAGGAATAGGAGAGGGGAGAGGGCGAATGGACTGTAACTACACTATTTCACTCAAGAACGCACCAAAAGAAAAGAAACGGATTGGTAGCCATGATTCCATAGTATTTTTTTCTGTCTAGAGTACATGTAATATAATCAAATAACAAAAAACTGAAATGGGAATCACTTACAGTATTCGTCATAATTTACATGAAGATTGATAGATCCTGGGGCGGATCGATCCATATGCTCTCAAAAGGATCCTGCTCTCCCCAGTCATGGAATTGCTTGCGAGGATAGTATCTACAGTCCTTTAGGGAATACGATATGCATCGCTTTCCATAAAAGCGAACTTTAGAGAAATAAACACTGTTCCTCATTATTCCAGGAAGATCTGTTCTTGAATGAGACGAAAGAAAACTAGCAAAGAGTGTAATCCCATCTAAGGTTTTCACTTCTTCCCATACCATGTTTGCCTGATCAAGCTTAAATATGATGGGGTAATCACTGCAGCAGGTGTAGATTACCAGGATGTCTCCATCATATTCTGCCAAAAACTTTCCTTTCCACCAGTTTTTGGTGAAAAAGTTCTCTGGACATCTCGGAGGGGGCACCACCAGGACATTCCAAGTAAGCCCTTTCGGATCAAAAACCCCAAGCCAACCAGTCAAACTCAGACAATAAAACTGTCCATTGGAGAAAACCAACTTGTTCCAAATACTACTAACAAATGGCAGGCGATTTTGATAATTGGCTGTTGTCCATTCAGTAGCCCCAGGATGAGAAGTGCTAATAGCTACAATTGTCGGACTAACATGCTTCACTGTAAAGACTACACAGCTAGAAGATGTTGGGTCACAAGAGAAGGCAACAATTTGGCAAGTAATCTCGAATCTAGGCAACTTAATTAACACCCGGGAGAAGGGGTTAAAGAAAAAAAGACGGTGAGTTCTCGGTCTGTACAAAAGTAGCCAACCACCTCGAGTGTAACAAACTCTAGATCCACACAACTCTGGTAATTCGGTAGAATATGTCTTACGAGTGAGAGGGTCGTAAAACTCATACAGATCACCAAATTTCGGAAAATACATAATCCAAGGGGGCTCATTTACTTGACGCACTGAAACAGCAATCGAGTGCCATCTCTTGCAAACAGCAGAAACACGAATGTTCTCTCTAAGGCTCAAATGAGAGAGAACTAGTTCCAGGAGTTCACCAGGGAGATCAGACCAGGATGGCAGCTCTTGCGTGTTGCGCTTCATCTCAGCAGCACTTCTTTTATCATCCCTTATAGCTGCCGACAGCCTGCGCCAATGCATATAGTGATCATAAGCTTCCATTTCGACTATCATCACAAACAAAAATAATAAACACTCCAAAAAACAACACCTCCCAAAAGATCCTAAACCCGTCAAAAACCCTTGTGGGATTATTCTCATTCAATCAAATCCACTAAAATTCCTAGGGCTCAAACAAATATAAAGATTTTAAATAACATTTCTAGCAATCATACAACAAAATAATTCAAATAAATTCAAATAAATTCAGCTATGCATTCACATTCCCCAATTCTAAATCCTAGGCAATCACACAAAAACCAACAATCTCAGCAAATTCATTAAAATTCCGCAAATCAATCAACAAACAACACCACACACAATTCCTCAATAAAATTCAATAATAAAACATAAAATGAGCCAAATTACAATCTTTCAACAATAATTGGGCACAAATTACAGATCCTACACCAAAATGTACCTCAAATTGAAATTGAATCAACACCCATTTGAAAATTAACCAATTACAAGCTACAAATTGCATCAAATCACAAAATGGGGCAAAACCCTAATTTCTGAAACCCTAAAAAAGATTAAAACTTTATGATGTAATAATCCAATTAAGCATTGATATGATTAAATTAAGGTAATGGGTATGAGAAAACATACGATTTGATCCTCCTTCTCTTGGTTCCTGCCATTAATTTTAGAGAGAGAAATAAGGGTTAAAATTTTGGGGGAAGAGAGAGAAAGTGAGTAAGAATGTAGGGAGTGAGAAAGTACCCAATTATCAGAAATTCAACTTTGTCTATTAAATCCATGCATGGTCAAGATTTTATCCATTTTATCATCTTCGGCAAGTCTTGTATGAGACCGTTTTATCGCAAAATTTTGTGTTAAAATGTGTATTTTTGGCGCATTGTATTAATATGCATATTTCATGTGCCTAGTGGCTTAGTTTTGTCGAGGTGTGATGTTATTCATGTTGATTCGCTCAAAGATATCATATTGGCGTTTTATTTAAATTTACCGCTATATTTTTATGAAAAGTCATAAGTTGTTGTCGAAAAACAAAATTCATGAATCCAAATGAAAGGTTATAAAACTACTAGGTAATATGTGAGAATTGTAATGATGGTTAGAAGTATTGGTATTGTGTCATATAGTATTGATCTTTATTTAACATGATGATAGTGCTCTTTGGTCAACAATGTCAAGCAAAGGATGTGCTAATCATATGGGGTGTTGTAGAATAAATTTTTATAGTTTGGCATTGTCAGAAAAAATAGGTTTTGAGATTGTTTTATGGAATTTTTTTTGCCTTATACGGAGTATGTCTATTACAACTTGCATATAGTCACTTAGATGTGCCGAAATGTGTGATGCATATCGATTGCTAATGTACATCATATTGGACCATCTTATTCAAAAAATTTTGGTACAAACCGTGTTATTCAAATTTTACTACTATTTTTTATGAAAGTTTATGAATAATTCAATGAAAGGTTATAAAACTAGAGGTGGTCTGTGAAATTGTAATGATAGTTGGCAGTAGTGGTATTGTGTCAAATACTCACTATTGATCTTATGTTTACATAATGTAGTGCTCTTTGCTCAACAATGTCAAGCAAATAGAGTGCCAATCTTATGAAATGTTTGTTTTTTTTTTTTGTTTTTTTGTTTTTTCCCGGCATTGTTAGCAAAAAAGTTGGTTTTTGATCCAATTGACTCAAAGTTGCGTGATTGATCATGTAAACAAACGAAGTTATCCCATAGAAAAGCTATATGCTTATAATCCTATTAAGGTTTAATCTAGCGAATACATAAAGAAGTATTATAATGTTTATCTTACCCCAATTATGAGGTTGAGAGTTCGATTCTTAACTGCGACTTTGTGCGCTCATTCAGACCAAAAAAAAAAAAAGAAAGATGACTGGAATTAGAAGGTTTGTTTATGTGTAGTCCGTATTTGTTATATATTCGTAAATTCTATTATTATTGAGTAATATAGGATCATGCATGTGTAACATAAAAAAATGGAACCAAGAATGTTTTTTTCTTTTTTTGACAAAGATATCTAAGTAAACAAATGCTAAGTGGTCAGATACATCCTCTGTGCTCCAGCCCTCCTTTTGTTCATAGCCAATTCATGTGCCTCCTGAACTTGTGAACGCTCCTGCACCTTAAGAATCCAGCAAATCTCAAATTCCTTGCCTAGACTGTCTTGGAAGAACCATTTGCACTCAACATTGCTCAACTTGTTTCCCAGCAAGAATACTCACTGTATTTGCACAATCTGTGAATATCGAAACTTCAGTGAATCCCATTAGGTGAGGCAGTCTGAACTACACCAATACTGGCCACCAGAAATCCAGGAGGAATGGAGGATGATCCATTTTTTTAACAGTAATTTTATAACCCCTCTGACGGGAGCCATTAGTATGATCCCAATTCAAAACTGTTGCATTCCTTATAATCTAATCAGGATTCACCTGGCACCCCCGGAAAAAGCACCTCATTGCGATGTAACCAGATGGACAATGGAGCACAATGTAGCAAAGAAAAAAGTCAGTCCCCTTTAGATCATCCGAAGCTTTCCTTAGATGAAGGATCATATATATAATCCATCTTCTAGTCTGAATCGCACTAGAAGTTTGAATGTTGATACTTAAGACAGAAGACATGCTGCGTACACTACAGAAGCGAAACAGATGATCCATAGTTTCGTTGCAGTTTCGACAAAACACACATAAATCGTTGAATATCATACCCTTTCTTGCTAACCTCACCTTAACAGCCATAAAATTATGTAAAAATTTTCCAGACGAAAACCTTCCATTTCGGAAGAATATCAAGCGCCCAGAATTCTTTTCCAGACACTGTGTTAATATTAGACAGCTCCCCCTCCTCAGTTACCAGGGAGGCATAGCCAGATTTATCCGAGAACTTGCCAGAACTAGATTAACTCTAATAGCTACTGTCACCTTCCAATAAAGAGGGAAGCTCAATCCTAAGAATCTCAAGAGTAGTGTCCTTCCTCGAATAAAGCAAAGACTTTTTGCACATCCCATCTATAGGGATTCCCCAGAATCAAGTCCTTGACCCTAAGTTGCCTCACTGTAGAAAGTGTAACCAAGAAAGTTTTGTTCTACAAATAAATATGAAGGTCTTGTAAACAATAGCAACATTTTCAGAATTCTTCCTTTCCGTGATCGTCATACTGCTCTCATGACACATATGGAGCAAAAAAACTTGTAAATAGAACTAGTTTGGTCAATCAGTCAGAACTATACTCACGAACTCACAAATTTATTCTCGAAAATCCTAACTTTGGACTACTGTAAAGTATGACTAGGAAACATTAGTTAGAACTTAAAACTCAGAATAGTGAACGTGTTGAGAGTGTTCAGCTTACACTAGTATGGTTGTTTGCTTTAGAGACTGGTAAATTGCAATGATAATAGATTGGGGGGGGGGGGGGGGGTCTTCTGAATGAGATGAAACTCACCAGTGACCAAATAAAGGTAAAATGAGCTTATGCTTAATTACTGTTTTGCATGTGTGAGTTTTGCCTTGTATATGGGGATTAGATGGTTAGTCACTTTAAATTGCTGTTGAACATGAGATAGCCACCAAAAAGCTTAGATTAGAAGGACCATTCCTTCCTGTGAGAGACAACAAACACCTTGTGCTTCCATACAAGTAAGGCAGTAAATGTGTCAAATTCAAGCATAGCTACAAGTAAAACCAAACATTCACTAGACATCCCAAATTACAGGACAAACAGGAGTACTATCAACAAAGCCTCAGTTAATCAATAGTGTGACCAATCAGTTTCCATTCATCATACAAACAAATAACAAATCTGGTAAGAAGTAAGATCTATCCTACCTTAACAAACCTTAAATTATAATAGGCAGGGGGGAAATAAAAAGAAAAGAAAAGAGGTTCTAAAACCAACTTTAGAACCTTCAGTTGCTCCCTATGCTTGACCTTCAACAAAGGTCCTTTTTCCTCCCATCACACTTCCATCTTCATAAAGTAAACACATACATCCAGATCTTATTGAGTTAGACAGTAAGTTAAGATTAACCTTAACAACAAATAGGGCATTGAATTAGGCCATTTTCATTGCACTCCCCACACCTGACCATATTCTTCTGATCTTCATCCAACACCTTACAACTTCCACTGCAATCCGCACACATTACAAACCTGATTCCACCACACCCTTCACAACCAAACACAGCCTTAGGAATCCCTTCAAGCAAGCCTTCCAACTTCCCTTCCTCGTCCAACTTCACTATTTCATCAGCCCCCCCAATCAACCTCCCTTTGACAAACACAAGTGGCACCTTAACCTCCTTTGTCCCCATCAACTTCCTCAACTCTTCCTTGAACCCGGAATCCATCGAAATATCGCGCTCTATCACTCGAATGTGGTACGACTCAATCGCTGATCGCGCAACATTGCAATCCTCAAAAGTCTTCCTGATACCCCTCAATGTAGTAGTGTAGATAACAACACAATTCTCACCTCCTGGAGGACATTTCTCCGCATACTTCCCAAGTAAAATAGATGATAAATTAGCACAATTTCTTGAAGAATACCTTTTCAAAGGAGTCTTTTTAGGAGATACCATCTTCTTAATTTGCTCCTCTTCTTGAGACAACTCCTTCTCAAAGGAACTAATAAGCTCAGGATCAAACAATGGACTCAAACTTCTCCTCCTCGATGAACAAACCGCGGAACTACTCCTCCTTGGACTCTCCAAAGAACTCGCCTTTCGCAGTTTACTACTCGAATTCGTCGAAAACTTCCATGATTTCAACACCCTCTTTGGAGTAGTATAACACTGATCAACCTTCCCAGCACCCACATTATTACCATCCACCCCAACATTCACCCAATTACTCTGCCCCCCTCTGTTCTCTTTCCCTCCCAACTTCTTCACCCCTCTTGACGACCCCAAACTCTTGAACGGACTCCTCTCCATTTTCTCCAAAACCCCGCCTCGAAAACCCGACGTTTTCGGGCTCTTCTTAGACTGATTCGAAATGGGTATCTCCTCTTCAAGATCACTCATAAGTTCCCATGTGTTAATCACTTCCAACTCCTCCTTTTTTGGTGATCTCTTCCTACCAAATGCTTCAACTTTTGGACCATCTTCTCCTCTCTTTTGCACTTCTACTTGACCATTTTCCTTCTTCTTTTGCACTTGACTAGTACTACTACTAATACTATTACTAGTACTAATACTATTACTAGTAAAAGTACTAATTTGGTTGTGGTAAGTGTGTTGGTCTAGTTTAAGTACACCATAAGTACTAGAAGTAAGTGAAACTACATGGTTAGGTAAATCTCCATGACCAAAAAGTATTTCTTGTTTGAGATTTTTTCTCAACAGTTTGGAGGAAACACAACCCATCTGACAAACAATGTTAAGTTTCTGAACTCATGTAGTTTTACTTCAATGTGTTCTTATTGAAAGTGTAAGTGATAAAGCATGAAGATGTTTTTTTTAGTTTAATGTTTTTGAAAGTGGGGTTTTTAACCGTTACTTCATGTCTCAAAGGGCCCCCCAACGGTCGGGAAAAAGAATTCGAAATAGATCTGGTTTGTCTGTTGCATTTGGGTTAATGGTGGGAAAGTAATTTTTAACTATGAAAGTACAATTATGATTATCCATAAACGTATCTAGCCGTTGGTCCCCTCTAAAACCTTTTTGAGCTTTTTTATAGTAAGTTGTAAGTTGTAACCATGCTTATTGGGTTTTTCAGGCATGGTCAAGTTGGATATACTTTCCTAGTAGTATGCTTTATTGTAATATTGTTATGACTTATGTATGAGGATGATAAGCCCATTAGAGTCAATATGAGTTGTTTGAGCAATGACAGTAGTCATTGGACTCTTTTTCGGGATCTATTTCCAAAGAGAAGTGCACTATAATCAACAGAAATATTTTTATTCCATTCCAGATGAACAAGCTATTGAGGTCTTGAGAGATAAAGCAATTGCGGTATGTATAGTAATCAGTAAAGCTGTACAAATACCTTATACCGTATTTCATAGATAAAGATGTACAAATGAATAAGCTATCCACATACGAACGAGGTGGTTTGATATCTTGTGTACTTTTTGCCAAAAATTTGGTAACAAAGAAAAATTGATCAAATTGATTGAAAACTTGTTGTTTTTGTGGATCATAACCCACGCCGAAATCTTATTTGGGGTCTGACTTTGAATTTGATAACAATGGGTAAGAGACATACTAAGCAAATATTATATGCTCCTATTATACCCCTAGAGATACCGGGGGTATGCTTGAACATTTTGAGCATATTCATGAAAAAATAAAAAGTTGACCCAAAAGGACTCTTACCCACGCCAAAACTTCAGTCGAAAAAGATAGGTTAGGTTGTTGGCTGTTTTCGCCCTAATTACCGATCCCTTAATCCGGAATCAATAGGTCTTAGACGAGGTTAGTGTACAATATGTGCACTTAATTGGATCGTCTCGAATTGACTTAACGAAGGGCAAAAATCTATTATGATTAATATACACGAGAAATACTCAGCAAGAAGATGAGTAATGATAGGTTGATTGTAGAGCATACAACAGTTTGCCGGTTGATAGGGCCTATTAGATTTCCCGTCTAACAGGACATTAGAAGACAACAAATATTTCCTTTATTACCCCCTTCTATTTATATTAGTTGACCAATTTATCTTTCTTTTTTGTTATCATCAAAATCACGATAATGCCGTTTTACAATATCCACAAAGTCGCTCATAATATGGATAGTGTTAATAAGGCCTATCAAGCAATAATTTCTCCGACAAAGTTTTTTTCTTTTTGTCTGAAATGAGCGCAAAAAATCGCGAATAAGAATCGAAATCTCAACCTCATAATTGGGGTAAAATAGCTCCGACCACTCGATCTACTATCTGAGAGGGCAACTCGAACTACTTGGTCACTGTCTGACACCAACTTCTTTACATATGTTATAAGGTAGACAATTACGTATTCTTGGGTCATCCATTTTTTTTTGTTTACTTGCTTCCTAAGCTTACTTAACTTTTCCCTTGTCTAGATTGCCAAATTGCTCCAAAATGTGTTACCTTTTCCTTTTCTCCTGTTCTTCTAAGCTAATGCATGAGTTTTTTTTGAGTTCATAGTGGTGTTGGGTTTTTTTTTGGTCTTATGATTGGTCTTGGGAGAGAGAATGTATTTTTATGAACTACTTTTATGATAAAAATAGACGAAACCCATGCTGGACCAACAAACGTAATATAACTCTGATTTAGCTTGGGCGTGCAGGGAGCTTGAGCTGATTTAAGTTGCTGTGAGCTCGGATAAGAATTTGTGATCTTTATTGGGCATCTGTTGTTTATCAAATAACTCCCATGTTTGTTTGTGTACATGGGCTTTTCTTTTCCATTTTTTAAGCTTCCTTGTGTTGATACTTGAAAAGTATGTAGCTGTATTGTAGCATTCTGTACATTTTGATAGTTTTGTGTTATGTACTTGGCATCAAGCTATGCATTATGGCAAAAGAGGGGTAGTGATATTTACACTCCATCATAGAAGTATGAGAGTACTTTTCATTGCACTTCTCACATAGGGGAGTGTAAAAATCAACTTTTGGAGTGTAAACATCACCACCAGCAATAGAGGTGTGCATTGCCCTTAAATCTTACAACAAGGGTGTAATTTACCAATATTTCGCTTAAGGTTTTGTTTACTACATTATTTTGTTCAGTTGTTAATTTGTTCCTAAAGATATTACCTTTCTTTTTGTTTTTGTCCTGTTCTACTAGTCTAATTCAATACTATTTTGGTGTGCCTTGTTTGATATGTTAGTATTACCTTGCTTCTTATGATTTTGATTTTGGCCTTTTATGCATATGTTCTGCTTCAATTTTCCTGTAAATTTTATGTTGATGTCCTTTTAACTTTATTGGTTCTTTTGTATATATTAAAAAACACCAATGTTAGTCTTTCAACCTGAGCTTTCATTTTCAGTAAAGCTATTTTTTTTTAAATGTTAATACTTGGAAACTTCACAGCTCTTTGTAACATTCTGAGAAGCTTGAGAGTTTTGTGTCCTGTGCTGGGTTTGTCTTATGGCAGAAGAGCCGTTTGCTGCCATTTCGTCGTGGTTATGCTAGTTTACCCCCCTAATTTAGAATGCCCTTCTGTGCATAATTGTGATGTTTGTATCACTCGTGCTAATCAGAAACATGCAGCAAGTGGTGGAAGTGCAATGATTGATCGGATAAGTCAGTTGCCAGATGATATTCTGGTGTCAATTCTCTCCCGCTTAAAGGCGAAGGAAGCTGTACAAACTAGTCTTCTTTCCCACCGATGGAAATTTCTGTGGCTATATTCTCCTATGTTAAGATTTGATGATGAATCAGCTAGCATGAAGATGCTTCACAACCATGAGCTGATAGACCAAGAAAGATCCACCTTCATAAGGTGGGTGGATCTTGTTACTGAAAACCATCTTGGTCAGGTTATAGATGAATTCAGGGTGTCATTCAATCTGGATAATAGTTGCAAATCTCATATAGATGAGTGGGTGCATTTTGCATTAGCAAAGCAAGTCAAAACGCTTGAGCTAGACTTCAGTCCATTTATGGAATTAGATCTAGCACGGATTAAGTATGTTTTGCAACATAACGGTCCCATGCTGCTTAATCTGCCACGTCCTTTGGCCAGCAGGATGCCTTCCCTAAATCTTT
Organism: Corrigiola litoralis; assembly: GCA_901111285.1. NCBI lineage: Eukaryota > Viridiplantae > Streptophyta > Magnoliopsida > Caryophyllales > Caryophyllaceae > Corrigiola > Corrigiola litoralis. The sequence continues at coordinate 12,105 of CAAKMY010057364.1, forward strand.
GTGTCTGAAATATGTCAATGTAACATCAGAAGTCGCGCAATACCTTCTGCATTCCTGCCCTTTCCTTGAGAACTTATGCATTAAGAGTTCTGATTACTTGACTAGCCTAAGAACATCTGTTCCGTTGCTGCAATTGAAGCATTTAGACGTATCTCTTTGCAATTGTCTGGAAAACATTGATATGTCTGCTCCGAGGCTTTGCTCGTTAACATATACACATGCCCCATTAAAGCTTCATATTAGAGATGCTTCCTCGTTTTCCAAGGCGTCAATTTGTGAAGATGGTTTTGACACCCTTTCAGAATATCATTTGCAGTTGGAGCATCTAAAAGTAAAAATATTCTTTGTTGATCAGGTTAGTATGTTAAATTTGTGACACTTTGTCCTGGAGTGGATTTTATTTGTAGATGACTATGGATACATACTTATTGGTGTTTCTTATCATGCAGTTTCGCCACAGGAGCACCAAGTCCCCTTCTTTTCTGAACCTCAAGTATCTGGAATTATCTTTTTTCTGTGGCTCTGAAGAAATCCTCTTTGACTGGATTTTCTTAATTGAGGCTTCTCCAGTCCTGCAGAAACTTACATTGAAGGCAAGGGACCTTTTATCACAATAATGAACCAAAGTATACAAATATGTGTTAGGCTTTTTATGTGGTGTTGTGTGTAAGATTTGCTATGCAAGCTGAAACAGGAGAATAGTGAGCCTTGCCTAATAATCAAGTAGTCAAAGGTTCTTGTTCTTTGGTGACCATCAATATCTGAAAATTGTTTTATAGTTGCTTTTCCTTTTGTTGCATCTGTCAGAATTGTGATGCCAATGATATTATGAATATGATTGGGTCCTTTGTTCTGTTTCTAGTCTTCATATGTGTAAATAGTAGTGGGCGTGGCATTTGCTTGTTAATTTATTATCTGCTATCCAAATGAGTGTCATGCTATTGAACATCATCCTGTTTCATACATTGTCCCAATCAGGAAAGATGAGGGTAAGAAAAAAGCATAATAGAAGTACATGAATCTAATTTCTGGCTTCTCTTGCATACAGTGAGCAATTGTCTGGAACCTTCATTTATGAGATGATGGTATGTCAATTGCTTATGTGGAGTAAGTTTGAAATAAATGGCCTTTCACGAGTACTGAGTTTGATTTCTTGTATGCTGTTACATTCTAATTTAAGAAGGTACTGGTTGAAAACTTTAGACTTCCCAAGCTCCCAAAGCTCTAGTAATGGATGTATTGTGTTCAATAAGCTTCCTGCCTAGCTGGAACTTTCTTTGCGGTCTCTTTATGATATTTTTGCTTAAGAACCATGAGACTTTGGCTTTTGCAGTATTTAGGTACTTACTCGCCACGTCCAAGGCAAATAGGCAAAGGTAATGGACGCCCTCTTATGTACTTGAAGACACTCGAACTTGTCGGCTTCCTTGAACAGGTTATGGAATGTGAGCTTTCCAACTATATATTCGACAATGCCATTTTTTTCGAAGTGGTGATAGTCGATCTCTCTATGATCATTCCTGATGGCAAAGCTGCAGAGGAACATATGATGGCAAAGCTCAAGACGAAAATACCTCAGGGTGTGAAGCTAGTTGTCAAGTGATTACGAAAACGCTTCATGAAGTTGGTAATATATCTAGATTGTGGCTTCACGACTTTGCTGTAACAGGTAAGTTGGGGACTAGGAGTTGATTTTTTCGTTTTGTTTTCTTATAGTGATTCTTATATGTAGTTCACAGTGGATATCACTGTAAGAAACTACCATTCTAATGGTCAGACATGTTATATATGGTTGTTGTTGATGATACTGTTCCTTTTTTTCCTCTCACTAGATCTGTTTGGATAGCTGTTCCATTTGTTTCTAGAGGCTAGTTTAGCAAAAGAGCACATCCTGTCATATGGCAGCAGCAGGACATCTTTTCCCCCTTGAAGTAACCAACGATTCAAATTTGGGTATTTTCATTGAGTTCATTTATTGAAGAGAAGTGTTTGGCGAAGGCTGAAGGAGCCTTGAATTTTTAGGCATCTATTTCGTAGAATGTCAGCTGTATAAATGTTATAGTTTCTGCAGGAAGCTGAGCGTACGACACTATGATCCTAGTCCTGAAGAAGTATCAGAAACAGGTCTGTGCTACAATGTGGCGAGATTGATTTGTGAGCAACATAAGGTTTTTTCGGCACTTTAATTAAGGATGGATTCATCATTTTTGGAGTTGTTGGGTTGTGATCAATTGCCGGTAGTCTCATCAGTACACTTCTGCAATATTCTGTAGACTGCAGCCAATGTTCAGAATTCAGGACTTTAGACAGTAGTTGTAGGCAAGTGTTTGACAGTTATGCCACTGAGCGGAAAACAAACATGGAATAGATATGAAGACTTATGATTCATAATAGTTCTGTAAAGTGCATATAAAGGTTCAAGTAGCGAAGAAAAAATAAGGGATTTCCTCTAAATTGCTTTATAAAATCTGAGCTGAAACAAGCTAGAGGTGTATCTGCTGCACACACTGCTAAGCTAAGCTGCTCCTAACTGATTTGACTACTTAACATACTAAGTTCTAGTTAAGCTGCTAAGCTAAGCACATACTAGTAACTTTCTTGAGTATAAAGAAGCTAGAAATCTCATTGTGCTGCTGCAGCTGCTGACTAGCTAGATCTGTCTTCAGTCTTCACGCAACAATATGTTCTAGTTGGGAGCTTTAGAACTTCAACTTCATATTAGAGCTGAAGTGTAAATATTCACTCGGCATATAGTCCAACCCCTTTTTTCCTTTTCAACTCTCAGTGTAGGAGGATGTTCAACATCAACTCTTGGTACGTTGTGGCTAACAGCAGCTGCGCGACTCCACTGTCACAGTCATCGACTAGAACATTACTTCTTTCTCCTTATTGGAGGAAAGGTGTCTTAAAGTCAAAAGAATAAAAACATTGAAAAGGGCTAGATTTTTTTCCTTTTTGTTTGGCTTCTAGAGTCGCACATATTCATACAGCCGCCTGATGCGAGCAATTTGCTCAGTTTGCATGATTTGAGTTTCTTACAAAAGCTTGTCTATCGATGGCACCATCATCTAGAAAGACTTTTACTAACTTGCTCAAAACTTTATAAATGGCTCATTGAAGTAATAAAGTATAGGAGTCGACCTTTTTAGAGTTTTTTTTTTATTAATTCATAAAAAAACCTCATGAATAAATACTGATGGTAATGTATAACAACAACAACAACAACCAAGCCTTAATCCCAAAATAATTGGGGTCGGCTAACATGAACCAATAAAGGGACTCGTCAGAGAACACAAAAGAAAAAGATAGGGCGAGGGGAAGAAGAGAGAGAGGGGGGAGAAAGAAAGAAAGGGG
>CAAKMY010057386.1:0-23094 GCA_901111285.1 Corrigiola litoralis
TTTGTTATCCAAACACACTCTTAAGGAGGTCAAGATGTACGCAACTTTATCAGGCATGCTAAATTTAAGATAAAGTAACACAAGTGCATAACAACTATAGTAACCAACTAACTATTACTCCAATGTACAAAGGCTTAAGGAGGTCAAAATGTACGCAACTTTACCACCTCAAATCGAAGATATGCGACAAGATGAATTCCAAGAAACCACAAAAACAAATGGATGTAACAAACAGCACAAACAAAGTATCAAAAGAAGTATCATTTACCTGGTATAAGGTGGCGGGCAAAAGATGATGATATAATCCGCATTAGCACAAGTGAAAGTACTCGTCTTATCATCATACGCATAACTATACGACCGTGGACAAGCCCTCTTAAAATGAAGCGAGTACACCGACGGGTGACACGTGTCAGGAGTGTTAAACCCTTCACTACAACAATACTCAGGATTTCCAAAAGCCTCACACGCACTCCTACACGCCACAGCCGTCCCAGCCGCGACACTCTCGCTAATGTTCCCACGCCCCGCCACCACACTCAACTCCTTCGGACACGAGCCATTCAAATCAATCAAGCACCCTGTTGGGCTACAATCCCCACCTCCGTGTCCCCCACGCGCTACTACTAGCATTGGTAGGTTGTATCCATCCACTAAGCTCACGTCGTAAAAGTCTAGCCCACCTACACAATTATAATACAATCAAATCAAACAAAAAACCAAAATACCACCAAATTTATTGAATATAATGACTTTGTTCAATTACGGCAAATTCTTATAAAAGACCATCTAACTAACATATTAAAAGTCGAGCCCACGTACACAACTATAATAAAAGTTAAAAATTAATCAAAAAACAAAATCCATTAAATATAGAATGAAGTAAGATTTTCCAAATCGCGGTAAATTCTTATGTAAAACCGTCTAATTAATATATATTAGAAGTCGAACCCACGTACGACGTACACAATTATAATGAAATTTATCAAAAAGCAAACAAATTTATTATAAAATGACATTTGCCTTATCACGGCAAATTCTTATATAAGACCGTCTAATTAATATATTAAAAGTTGAAGCCACGTACAAATTTACAGTTAAGTTAAAATTAAAAATCAAACAAAAAACAAAATGCCCCTAAATTTAGCATGAAGTGACATTTGTTCAATTACGGCAAATTCTTATATAAGACCGTCTAACTAATATATTAAAAGACAAGCCCACCAACACAAATATAATATACAATCTAAAAATAAGTAAAAAACCAAAATGCCACTAAAAATAGTATGAAACGACACTTGTCCAACTACGGCAAATTCTTGTATAAGACCGTCTGATCATTTATTGCCGCATAATATAATATAAGCCAGACTTAACACTTAAGTTAAAAGAACTTTTTTTGACGTAGTAAAATCTTGTAAGAGACCGTCTAATAAAAAAAACCCACCTGCCCCGTTGAGTGTAAACTCGGCGAGAGTGGCAGGAGGGATGGCCCCGGCCCCGGCACACTGAACCTTCCCAGAAGCACAGTCAGCAGTGAGGCAAGAGAACCTCCCAGCCGGGTCAGTGGAGCAGTGGGTCCGGGCCCAGACCCGACCCGACCAGGACTTCGGGAAGGTAAAAGTCCGGGCCTTGTTGGGCTTGAGAGTGAACCCGGTTGTGGGCAGTTGGGGTGACGTGGCACCGGATAGAAAGCCTGGCCATACTGTGTACCGGCACTTGTTCACTAGCCGAAACGACGCAGCTGAAGTCGTAACTGTTTTAAATAAAAGGAATGGGAATCATTACCTACATGGTTAGTTAGTTATTATCAGGGCGCTACCTGGTGGTACCGAATTTGGTCTCACATGTTATATTAGAGGGGATTATAATGATATAATGTGAGACAGGTGGCGTCTAAGTTCGGTACCACCTGGTGGCGTCGTTTTATTTTTCAAAGAATAGTAATATGTGGGAAAGGGAAAGGGAATGGGAATGGGAATGGGTTATTACCTGAGAGGAGAGAGAGGGTGGTGAGTAGGAGGAATACGCGGTCCATGAGGAATGGGGGAAAGGGCGGGGGAATGAATGGGAATGAGATTTTTTTACCCGGGAAAAGTGGATTTTGTAAAAGGAAAAGGAGCGGGGTTTTGTTTCTAGAGAGTGTGGTTTGTGTTGTGCCTGTGGTGTTGGTTTGGTTAGTTGGGTAATGGGTATATTATTATTCTTTGCTTTCTTGAGTTCTATAGTGCTTTTTCTTTTTTAGTGTTTACGTTTGCTTTTTGTGTTTGTATGTGTGGTTATTGGGTTGTTAGATTGGGGAAAAGTTGGTGATTATTGGGTTTGCAGTGGAAAGGTGGAATATGAAGATTTAGGGCTCGTTTGGATTGGGGGTAAAAGATTAAGGGGGTAATAGCAAAAATTAAAGAGAGAATGGGTGGGTAGAGGTGGTGATGATGGTGGAGGAAGGAGGAAAATGGTGGGAGGAGGGTAATAGCTACCCACCTCCCCATTGGGGTAATGGTTTTCCCCCCAAAATGGGTGGTCATCCCCTTAATTCTTCCTCCCCTAACCACCACCACCAACTTCATCCATACATCTCCTCCTTCATATATACTTCATTACCCCCTTAATGTATTACCCTCAATCCAGGCGATCCCTAAGGCTATGTTTGGTAAAACTGACTTAAAAAGTGAACGGAAACTGAAAAAGTAATTGAGAATTTAAGGTGATTAGAATTTTTGGATCAGGTACATCATGTTGCTTATTATTTTATGTAACTAAAATTCATCTCAGGTAGCGTTACCAAATGACCTTAAAGCTTAAGTTACTTGAAATTTTGGTCAAACTAGCCAACCTAGTCAAATAAGGTGACTGAAATATCTTGCCAAACACACTCTTAAATTTGAAACAATTTTCTAGCAGGTTTTGATTATAAATAAGGTGAAATAGTTTTTTGATTTTATTTTATTTTTTTTTTTTTGCTACTTCGTATAAAGGAAAAGTAGGAATTGCTCTTGCTAGTCTAACATTAATTTTGCCTTTTGTGTTTGTTTGTGGAGTTGTGGTTATTGGGTTGTTAGATTTGGAAAAAAGGTGGTAATTATTGGGTTTGGGTTGAAAAGTATTTTTTTTATTTTGTTTGAAATGTGTGCACAAAGTCGATGAAAAGAATTGGTTTTCAACCTCATTATTGAGATAACAGAGGTCTTACAACTTGAGCTAGTTATTTTCTTGTGACATGAAGAATATCAAAATATATATTCGAGACAATTCTTGAGCAGGTTGCACTTAGAATAGTATCGAGTAATTTTCCAATTCGATTTTATTCTTGTTCTCACTAGTCTAAAGCTAATATATGCGAGAATGGAAATTGCTTAGCTACAAAGGAAAAGTAGGTATTGTTGTCGCTAGTCTAAAATTAATTTTACAACTTGATTTTAGATATGTTTTGTTTTATTGAAACTCGATTAATTGAATTGAAATAAACGGAAAGAAAGTGAAAGTCAATGTTACTAGTGGATGAGATAGGGTCTTATCCTTGTTTTCGCTAGTCTAAATTTATATATTAGAAAATGGAAAGTTCTTTGTTGGTAAGGAAAAGTGAAAGCCTAGGATCGAGAGAGCTAGAGGCTCTGTGTTTAAAGGAAAGTCATATGAAACTACCCGGTGGTTATAAAATTCATGTTCACCTCTCACAATAAATTTTCCATATTACACTTATTTTAAAAGTTCAAATGTTATGTGATAATGTTTTTTTTTTTTTATCTTAATGTTATGTGATAATGTGACTACCAATTTGATAACCATCCGATTGAAGTGTAATAGTGTATCAACTTTCAAGCTAAAACGGTATTGGGCTTTAGAAAAAAATGGTAGCATTCAAATGGTTGGGCCACGATTGTACTGTGTTACAGCAGGCTGTGGAGCAAACATAGAACAACGAAAGGCCACACCATTCAATCATTCAAATTCCAGCATTACAGACTTATAGTTACATTATTACAGCCCACAGGTCACACCTCCTCTTAACACTGGAAAAACTCTTGACTGTGATCATATTATTTGGAACAAGTCGGGATACTTCATTTTTGTATGACTGAGGTACGTGTTTTACGACGGGGAAGGAGATTGCCAGAGCAAAGATGTCAGACAGCTGCTCAAACGGGTTGTAATGAACTTGGACTCGAATGAAGTAGCATCACGGCCGTGTCGTTTGGAGATACTAAACTCGATGCAAAACTTGAAATTATGTGAATGTAATTAATTAGATGACCCTGTTGCACCATATTGTTTGGAAATAGTGAATCCAATCAGATGAAAAACTTTAAATTAGCTGAATGTAATAAGATCTTCCTTATGAATGTTGGAATAAACTGGTATCCAATAAACTACACATTTCATACATAATAAAAAAATATTAGAGAATCTTCAACTGGTATACTTGAACTTTGCACTTATAAAACTGATACCGATTGCGCAGTCAGATTCCAGTTTTTTTCCTTTAATTTACTTTCTTACATTGATCTGAACGGTGACCAAATATTAATAGGTCATCAATATTGAAAGGATTTTCAACCTATCGCAAGTCTTGTGGATGTTGGCTTGATAGGAAAAATAAGAAATATCAAGTAAAGTCAAATTTTGATGGTAAAAGACAAAGAGATACGACTCAATTAGTTGAGATTATGAAGAAGAAAGTTGAAGAATTCATTGAATCGATCTAATAAGAAGGTTGAATTTTGCAAATATTGTTTATGGCAAATTCGGATTATGTTAACTAAAGAAAAAGGTCGAATAATTAATAAACAGAAAATTGACGTTTTTGTCCATGTTTGGTCACCGATTAGATCACTTAAAAATTTTAATTAAGGGCACCCGTTGATATTTAATTTCACAATTTGATACCAGTTGGAAAAGTGCAAAGTTCAAGAAGACTTGTTAGAATTTCCCAAAATATTAGTTCACAAAAAACAGAAAAATCATGATCTTTTTTTATTATACGTGGCACTTGTAATAATTGATCACAAAACCAAGAAAATTAAGACTTTGTAACTTGGGCAACACATATATATTTTCCGTATTTTGATTTGAACTAGGTATACCGTATACGCAATACGGGAACGTACGCGGCTAAAACTTTTAAACCCTAATTAATTACGCCTACGCTACCCATATATATATTGGTGGTTCCCCTATTATTTCAATCACGAAAACCCTAGTCAATGCTAGTATCTACTGTGATCGTTCACGAACAACATCTATACACTACTTTTTCGAGAGCAAGATCATCTAACTACAATTTCCAGAGAGCAACATAGCAATACATTATAGTATACAGCCATGGATGAAAACTCGAAGGCTGAATCATGTAGCGCAGCATGCCGGCATCCTGGATTTATTAGAAACATGTGCATATCTTGCGGAAAGCTTAGGTTTGACTGCGGGCTTATATCCACAATACCATTCTTCTACATACAACCCAGCATGTGCCTCACCATTGATGAGATCGAACGCCGTCGTGACGAAGACTTGAAAAGCCTACTAAGCCGGAAGAAGCTGCACTTGGTTCTTGACCTGGACGAAACCCTAATCCATGCAACAAAATTGTCACCCAAGAAACTGAACGAAATTGCTAGAATGTCTAAGGTAGATGATCAAGGTAATAGCAATAACATATATGAGATCTTTGATGGATCCTACGCAATCAAGTTGAGGCCAGGGGCACATGATTTCCTCGACCAAGTTAGCTCAATGTTCGACTTGACAATTTACACCATGGCGACACAAGACTACGCAAAGGAAGTGGCTAGGGTTCTTGATTATGGCAAGGAGGGCGGCTCTCGCTTTAGGAGTGTGATCTCTAGGGAAAACAACACTAGGCATGGACGAAAGGGGCTGGATGTTGTGCTTTCTCATGAGCGGGTTATTTTGGTAGTTGACGATAAGGAAAGCCCTTGGATCGCCCACAAGGAAAACCTGATACAAATTCCTCAGTATACATATTTCCGTGGGAATAGTGGGTGCTGCAATGATCATGATTCGATGGATTCTAGGTCTGACAAGTGTGAGGAGGCCATGGACGGGGATCTTGTTCATGTTCTAAGCACTCTAAGGGCTGTTCATCGTTTGTTTTATGATGGGGAAGGAGATTGCCAAAGCAAAGATGTCAGACAGCTGCTCAAACGGGTTGTAATGAACTTGGACTCGAATGAAGTAGCATTGTGGCCGTGTCGTTTAGAGATACTGAATTCAATGCAAAACTTGAAATTATGTGAATGTAATTAATTAGATGACCCATCGTTTGTCAATAGTGAATCCAATTCTATAAAAAACTTCGAATTAGCTGAATGTAATCAGATCTTCCTTATGAATGTTGGAATATATACAGTATGTGTTCTTGTAATACATGAGCCAAACCACATGAAAATATAGATTACAAGATGATGCAGTTTATGGTCCTTTTTAATCGTGAACTTGTGAGAAGCACAACTTGGATGGCAGAAAAGCAAGACATCACATTCACATTCACATTCACATTCACATTCACATTCACATTCACATTCACATTCACATTCAGAAGAAATTGAAAACAGAAAGTCTTGCAGTCCGGTGCAGTAGAAAGGCTAGTGTATCGCACAAAAGACTACAGAGATGAAATTTGATAAACTTATGTAGTTATGTCACTTATGTGGAGTAGCAACTAGCAAATGAAGAAAGAAATAGCTGGAATAAAAAGGGGGCATTCGGAGAATCGAACTCCGGACCTCTCGCACCCAAAGCGAGAATCATACCACTAGACCAAATGCCCAGGAATACTGGAATAGTACTTACGACAGCTAAACTCAATCGTAACAATTTCAATTAGTTAACTTCTATTTTATTGGAGTATAATCAATGACTTAAGTGCTACTAGTTTTTGGCCCCGTGAAATTTATGGGGTTGTTTTATGATAAATTTTTTAGTGAACATCTTTTTAGTAATTAAATTTGTTTCACAATTATCTATTTTATCTTTTTTGTTTCTTATATTGTTTTTTAAGAAAAATGAATATAATCATATTTCATCAATTTTCCCAAATTATCACAGGTGGAATAATTAATTGGGTGTTAAGCATGCTAATTAGAAAGAAGGTAAAGAAAGCTGAAACTAATGGAAAAGTTATCTAATATGCATATTATATAATGACGTGAGAAATTGATATGAGAGATGACATAACATACACAATATCGTGGCTAGAACATTTTTTAACAATATTGTATAGATTATGGACGATATTTGCATTATGATAGATATGAGCTTTATAGAATTTAAAATATGTGTCGAGTGTTGACTTACAAATTTTGAAAGACCATTTTAAATCTTACAAAAGTTCAACCATGTCTTATAGAATAAACATCTTAATTTAAGTTTTATTACCTAACTCTGATTAAGTGATTAGCCTATCTTGTCATACTTATCGAAGTCATATCTTATTCATCAATAACTGTACGTATACATAAATTTTACATATTATAATCCTGTAGTGGTGAAATTTGCATTGAAAAATATTTTATATGATTGTACTTTTATAATTTTGTAGTTACATTTCTGGAGTTATTGATGTCAAAATATGATCGTAAATAGAATTAAAAAAACAATATGGGAAAAACATTCAATCGGAGGTAGTATAGTGAAATGATGGTTACCAATTAATTACTTTTCTTAAGTTTTTTTTTGTAAGGTATCATGCATCCCTCAATCTCATATTAATATATTAGTTCAATTTGACTTTTCTAAATATAATATGACTAGTAGTGTTTTTTTTTTTTTTGTGCTAAAGAGGGACTAACTCCCAACAGAAAAGAAAATTACACATGAATAAAAAGAGGAGGGGCTACACCCGACAAATCCTTAGCTAAAATATTGCTAAGCCCCAAGGGGGGATGCTTGAACACGATTATCCTGTGTCTTCTTACTCAACTCTACGGTTGGCTAACCAATCTGCAGCTCTATTGGCTTCTTTGTAGGAGTGACTAACATAAACTTGTCAATCTTCTTAGGCTAGAAAACTTTTGTATTGATTAATGACTAGTAGTGTTACTTTGATACTATCTACATAATGAAAATATTTGTAATAGCTTACACTTGTGAAAGTCGTAATTATGTTCTATATAAAAATATACTTTAAATTTTACTTTAGAAAGTCAAATATGAGAAATAGGTAGGGGAGTGTATAATTTCATACTTTTCGTAGTAGATTTCAATTTGTGTATAGTTAAGGTTTTGTCCATCTTAACAAGACATATCACTATCTAACAAGAAGAAAAAAGAAGCGGATTAACTTTCTAACCAAGGTGTTGAAGACTCGAAAAACTAGTTATTATTAAATCACTTAGTCAAGATCTACAAGCTATTTAAGAGATCGAAAATGTTCTAAGATAGGCATAACGATGTCTTGTTAGGGCTTAATTATGTCCTTCGTTAGGATCAAATTAAAAAGAAAAGTAAAAAAACTAACACTAAAATTTCGAAAGATAACTTTATTCTAATAATCAAGCCAACTCCTTCACCCAACATTTATCCTTCTAATTTGCAACAAGGGAGGCCCAAGCCAAGTATACAAAGCTGTAAAATCGTTTGCATGACTTGAATGACCAATATTTCGCCTAATTACAAAAAAAGGTAGTAAACTGTTTCCAATTTCGGGTACACAATTCGAATTGATGTCATCACTTTCTTGGATTAACGGATGATATGATCTTAAATAAAAAATGGAGGCCCATATATAAAAGAAACTAAGTTGATGATGTTGTTGACATAAAAAAAAAAATTTCATCATGCTGCAGTGGAGCTAACCATGCATCAATCAATCAACTAGTAAGAATGATCAGAACAAGGAAAACAAAATGATCTGACGAACTGTCCCACATTTTGAGTAACTTCATCATCGTAAGTCAAACGTTTCCAAAATCTAAATGCTTCATCGCTTTAAAGCAAAAGTTCTCCTTTCTTCATTGCTGTCAGACCAATCTTTGACACTTAATTGGCACCAAAATTATACCCAAAAAGACTGTATGAGACATTGTATTGATACTCCAGATCAGATTATTAGTTAGCACAATCTCATCATGGCATGCTGATCACTTAGGAAAAATTAATTAGTTGTTGCATCCTAACATGATTATGAAAATTCGTTGATTCATCATGAGCCACTTTAGCGTGATACACAACAGTCTACTTTTGTGGAAGATTTACAAGAAGTGGGGTGCATGTCACCAAACGTATTATATATTGCTTTTCTATGTATTTCAATTTTCATCATATGAGCTAGTGAGCTCTGGCCATCTATGGAAGTATTAAGTGGGTTACAACTTATATAGATGTATCCTCATATAACACTCCATAAGCTCGATTGAAGAGGACTCTTTCGACAAGCTCGCCCTTGAAACTAGTCAATTACACAGCTACAAGTACTTGTACTTTCTTATGAGCACATCTTGATTGATTGAGAATAAGAGTTTATATGTACATGGACTTACTACACATTTTTATTTTTTTTACAAGATTGCCATATCAAGTGAAGCAGACAAATCCATAGGAAATCAATGTCTAACAAGTTAATAAATTGGCTTAGAAAGACTGACTCACAAGTTTCCAATGTTTTGACTGCTCTTGTGATGTCTGCCAGCTTAAATGCCAAATTCTTCGGGAGATATGTTTGTAAGATTATATATGGTTCAAATCTCGTCTATGTCAGTGCTCTTTTATGGTTTCCTTTGAATACAAGATAAGTAAATTGTTTATGTAAATGCGCTTCTCAAGCCAATAGTAATGTAGTTTCTACTTGTTAATGTAGTAGAATCTAATGTGTTCTATCAGTATTCTAGAAAGTTATACTAGTACTCCACCGAATTTTACATCATAGAAATACTACTTCAATTTGCATCATTCCAAGATTACCTCAGTGTTACTATAGAACATGAATGTAAATTATTGACTATTATAGGGAATTTTGACCAATCACACACTCTCATGCGTGATGTATTGACTGAACTGACTGAGTCTCTGCTAAGCATGACATTAGAGTCCAAGGAAAAATGGCAGGGAATGTTTCAGGTCCCATCAGAATAGTAAAGCATGATCTGAAACAAAATGGCATGCATGAAATAAAATTGTTGGACCTCCAACAAAAAAGACATAACTATGTCTCAGTGTAACAAAACATATATAGGACTTTATTCACCTGCACATCACATATAAAACTCATTAACACGCCGCTTTAGAAACATGATCAATAAGGTCCAAGCATCATGAATTGGCAGATACAATAATCATTAATCTTTCCTGGTGGATTACTCCAATTTTCGACCTTCAACGAGAGGAGATAAAGAGAAATCGAAGCTCCACTGTTAGGGGTTTTCTTTCACGAATACACAAGGAATCTACCCTTTTGTTTTGTATTCTAAAGCCTCATGTAGTCATGTGCGGACCTTCTAATTCTATGTTTCTTTTTGGCATTTTTGGTGCTAGAATTCTCCTATTATGTAAGTACTCCGTACTAATGTTTAGTTCTTTTTTTATCGGCATTTGGAGTCATAACACCGAGTATGCCATCTTGCCATCTTATCGTTTTTTGTTTTAATGTGTGAAAAGGATGTTCGATCTTAAAAAATAAAAATAAAAACATCTAGTACATTATATATGTAACCCTTGAATGAACTTTTGTGATTTTGTGGATGCATATATGTCATTCATCATTTTAACTAAACAAATAGAGATCAAATGTTGTAAAATAATTGCTAATAACTACTCCATAGAAAAGTGTAATTTATCTTTATATGAATAGATTGTAGTAATCATGTCATTATAAGTAAATGGCAATAACATTTGAAAGAACGTGTACGAGAGAAGACCCTCTGAATCAAAAGTTTATGTTGACGATTAAAGTCTAGCCGTCTAGGGATTGAGTCAATTGTTTTAATTCTAACAAAATGCTTAATCTAGTGGGATGGTGATATAAGATTGATATGTATATTCTGGATATTAGTGAATAGTGATAATTGCTTCCAAAATTTTGGTCTATGTGAGATTTCCCGTCAAAGAAAGATTCACATCGAAAGTGATGTAGGCTTGTTCTATTTGTTTTGTTCCAATTCTACCTGTTTGTTTGTAAGTGAATATCTTACCTCCATCTCCAAATATATGGATGCTTTCAGTCTTGTTCAAGAGAGTTCCAGGTGAAGCAATACACAAGCCTTTTGACTATGATATTTTGTAATGTCACATCTTTTTTGGACAATTTTTCCTCTTCAAATTGTCTACTGTTTGCATAAAGTAGTAAATAGCTATAGTAGTTGCTTGTGCTACTGTTGTTGCCTATTTACTCTACATAATGTTTTATTCTTTTTGTACTAGTGCTGATTGTATTTATTCCTTAAAGCAGCTTTCGTCTACTTGTAGTCTTGTAGAAGCACATTTTCCAGCCTTAGAATCAAAAAATGAAGAAAGCCAACCCTTTAATCATACTTCATACAGAGTTTTTTAATCGAGATGCCAAAGATATTATCCCCTGCATGAGTATTGCAGCTATTGCTGTATTGATAATCATATTTTTTGGTATTGGGCCGCGATGGGGAAGGCCGATGTGGGGGATGGGGAAGTGGGTTTTCCGAGTCCAGAAAGGAAGGGGGGTAATCAAGATTGAAGTGGGGCATGTGAGCAAAAGTAACTTTGTTCTTGTTAAAAAGCGACCACGCCCGTTTGCTGCAATGATTTGGTCTACTGTGTTATGATTTCTATCTTCACTCCTTCATTCTCCTCGCCATATGTTTTAATATAATCTTCACCTTTCTTTTTTTTTTTTTTTTTGGTACAAAATCTTCACCTTTCTTAATCATTCTTTTGTCTCCCCAAGTAAACCTTGTTCGTCTACACCTTTATAGCTGGTCAAATTGTAGCTTTGATTAAATTTTAAAATAGGTTATAATATAATAATATATGTGTAATGACATCATATTTACGTGTGATCTTGTCTTGTATAGTTGTATGGGCTTTGATAGGATTACTTAATTTGCCTTGTGATTTTATATGCACATATTAAGTGAGACAATCGTTTGTGTATCATGCTGCATCATGACCTTAATGTAAGATAATTTAGAATGCTAAGCTTCGTTCAGGCCTAAGGCTGGCTGCAAAACTTTGTGATGCAATCATGTTTGTTTCAGTTTGGACTGAATCTTGAGAAAGTTTGCACTTGAACAGCTACACCAAATAGGTCATTAGAATCAAGCATTTTTCAGCTCTTTTTCAATTGCACACATTTTCTCGCTTTGGGATATAGAACCTGTCTACTATTAGTATGTCATCAAATTAAACTCAACTTTCAAGGTCTTTTATTAGGGTAACTTCAGTAGAAATTAGAAGACATATCAAGAAATAATTGGTTATCCAGCCTTATAACATAAGTTCAATAATTTGATCGAGCATATCATCCCTAATATATAAGGGAAGCCATTCATATAGATGAGGGTTCAATTCTCATATGCGATTTAGTGCACTCCTTTGGTGCCCGAAAATAAAAGTCATCACACAGTACTATAACATGAATATAAAAGTATTCACATATAGGGGTTAATATTCCATCAGTATATCACAGTTAGATTGTAAGACAAATGATGAATATTATTTACACTAAACATGGAACGATCGATAGTAGCTGCTGATGCCCATTTGTGTATAGGAGTAGCCTCTTGCAGTTTTCATTTTATTTATAGCATGCTAAGCGAATAATTATACTCTACATTTCAATGAGCTCCTATACGTAATTTAAGACCATATATAAAATGATTAACCTTAGTGCTTTCCAGCATCGCATGGAGCAGTGCGACTCTGTTTGCGGAGGAACATTTTTTCTCAAACTTTTTTAGGAGAAGAGGGAACAGATATATTACAATAACAAAGAATTTACAAAGGAACAGAAATTACAGAACGAACAAACCACAAAGATAACAAGAACAGAACGAAGAGAACAGAAGAAAAGAAAAGCAGAAAAACAAGACCACTTATACAAAAGACAGAGACAGTAAAGACCACAGCAGTCTAGCTTAGTCCATGTGATTTGCAGTATGCAGAGCATTCTTGTCAGCTTCATAAGCAGCACACTTATATTACATTTTTTCTCATACACTGGTAAGAATTGCAAATGCAAGGGAGTGCAATAGTAACAGTGATATGCATGCATGATTTAATCTAATTTAAGCAAATTGAGAAACATAATCATAGGCTAGGGAAACGGGAGACCCGCTCGTGCGGACAAGCCACTCACGCTCACTTAATTATCATCCAAAATTTGTATTAGTACCTATGATTATGTTTTGAAATTGATACAACATGACAAAAGAATTTAATCCCTAACCCCAAAGCAAAGAAAGCAAATGAAAATTTATTAAAAAGGAAAAATCTTCCAACCAGCTACTTGGAGACCGTAGTATCAGTCAAAACCAACAATACCTTTACAGTAATAATATTAACAAATTGGAAATTCTTATTCCCTTTATCATATGATGAATATGCCCAAAATATTTTGGCAAAGACAAAAGTGTACACCTTTTCAGAAGCTGGCTGTCTTGTATAAATACCGTATGTCCTAAGCATAAGTTCCTTAACTCTTCACTTTCACACTCCCTAGCCAATCTCCAACACACCCTTTTTACAACCTCACAAGTAGTGGAAGTAGTAGTGAAAGAGCAAGGAATTCTTTCAAGCGAGGGTATATACTCTAATACTAAACGGTGAGACAATGGCTGGTGGTCCAGACAAGGAGAAGGAGGTGGACTCAGTGATCATAGGAAGCTACATTGAGATGGAGAAAGATGATGACAGGCCAAAGAGCTTCAAATCTGCCCTCTCGAACCTTCTTTGGCATGGTGGCTCGACCTATGATGCTTGGTTTAGTTGCGCTTCTAATCAGGTATGTTTCTTTCTTGGCTCCCCTTGTAACGTTACCTCATACTAGTATGGGCATAACATTGCATTTGATTAATTCTTAACTAGGGTAATCTTGTTGCATTTGAGTACGTTAAATGATGCCTTAAAATGAATGTAAGTGATTAATGTGATGTTACATTTGGACGTTGCAGGTAGCACAAGTGCTGTTGACATTGCCATACTCATTTTCACAACTAGGCATGCTATCAGGATTACTGTTCCAGGTCTTCTATGGTATATTGGGAAGCTGGACTGCATACCTGATCAGCATACTCTACGTTGAGTACAGGACCAGGAAGGAAAGAGAAAAGGTTGATTTCAGGAATCATGTTATTCAGGTAATGCACACAATTACTAGCATTGTACTATTTTGATTAGAAAGTTAATGACTATATAACTGGTGCAAATAACTTATGTATGGATTTTCGCAGTGGTTTGAGGTGCTAGATGGGCTACTAGGGAAGCACTGGAGGAACGTTGGTTTGGCATTTAACTGTACCTTCCTTCTGTTTGGATCTGTCATTCAGCTCATAGCTTGTGCAAGGTATCTAGCTTGTGTTGGCTTTTACCTCTAATATTTCATTTTCATTCTAGCTAGGCCTTTTAATATAGGTCAAAGCTACCTATAATTTTGTACTTAACATGATAAATTTATGATTCAACTAATGAAATGCGCGCAGTTTTGTCCGATCATGATTACTGGCACTAAGGGGCTACTTTTCGTTTGATTTGAATATTGTTTTCAGCAACATATATTACATAAATGATAATCTGGACAAGAGGACTTGGACTTACATCTTCGGGGCATGCTGTGCTACCACCGTTTTTATTCCGTCGTTTCACAATTATAGAATATGGTCCTTCCTTGGCTTAGTCATGACCACTTACACTGCCTGGTATCTTACCATTGCCTCCTTTCTTCACGGCCAGGTACTTATATTCTATTTTCATCTAACTTATTTATTGCATAGTTTAATTTCTGTTTTGCACCAGCTGTGAACAAAAACCTTTTTTCTATAGCATGCATGGCACCTAGCTAGTTGCAAGTCGTGATCTGGACTGATAGATCCACCGAAAGTAATAGAAATACATTTTGTAATATTGTAGAAATTTCAAAGGCAGTGTTTTATATGATCTTCTACCCTACTAATCAATGAACAATATTCTCCGTGGCCCAGCAATCCCATGATTTCTTAAAAGTTCCCGTTAATTAGGACCTTAATTGCGAATCGTTCTAAAAGTGGAACCAAGTTGGAGCCACAGTAATCATGGAACCGCTAGGTAGAGATTACATTTGAGATTCTTAGGATGAACTTTATTTTGTATATTTAAGGTCTTTTTTCATCTTAAAGAGTCCACAAAGTCGCATATAAGAATCAAACTAAGTGTCTTTCATTTGAAAAATAGAATAATATCCAATGTACTATACCCCGATTCTCATTTTGTATATTTAAGTTGTTAGCCAGTGTTTGTGTATGTTCTGAGTTTGTACGCTTATTGGCGTGCGAAAAGGCAGTTGAGGAATATGGTACTCACTACTCACCCAAGGCATTGCATGGGATACTCATGCATTAGTAGAACTAGAAGGTTAGAAGCCATGTGGTCTCACGTGCCCCAACCTGCCCTCGTCTTTGATTAATTGGTTTAACTCCCATGTACATGTCGTTTTAGTACCCTAAATCTGTGTAAATCTAACTCTCCCAAGATTGTCGACAAAATTTGCATTATACTCCTAGGAGTAATAGTCATAGACTACGTTAATTTTGATAAACAAGATGAAATTGCACTATTTGTTTACTAATATTGTAATTTATATGTGACTAGGTGGAGGGTGTGAAGCACTCAGGGCCGACCAAGTTGGTTCTATACTTCACAGGGGCCACAAACATTCTCTACACATTTGGAGGACATGCTGTAACTGTGTAAGACAAAGACTCATCCTATCGATATTCTTGTCTTTCGAAATTCCTTCAAAAACTCATGGATCAGTCAAACTTGTGTTTCTTAATTTTGGATCAATACTGGATCTGGTTTTTTGTCCCAAGGGCTAATATGTCATATTAACATCTAGCCAACTGAAAATGACATAACATTGTTCCTTAGACAATTTCTGAGGAAACTGATTTTTACACTCCCTCTTTTTATTTTTACACTCCCACTCACGCCTTTTATGTGAGAGCACAGATTCCTGTGCAGGAATCTACTCCTCTCACATGAGGAGTGTAAAAATCAAATGGGGGAGTGTAAAAATCATTGCCCAATTTCTGATCATAGTTTGTGTAAATGGCCTACTTTTATACTGTACATGAGTACATGAATAAATGTTCTTGTAAGAAAATGCAAGGTCTTTCCTTTTCATAAAGCATGATAATAAATCTCTTTGCTACTCTTATGGTGTAGTACATACAGTTGATTCCTTGTGTCAATAGGCATAAATTTACTCTGGCGTGCGAAGTAAAAAGGCTTCCTTTTTCTGTTGGCAAGCTTAACTTTTTGAGTGAGTGTTTATTCTTCAGTTAGAAACACTTGAAAGCCAGTGATCTTTTTTGCTGTATTCTTGCTCTTGCTTTCTCGTGTCTATGCATACAGCATACGAAGTACTTAAGTAATGTGGTCCAGCTATGGTTGAAGAGTGAATCCTCAACCTTGCCTCTCTCGTTTAAAGTTCTTAACTTCAGCCCTTTTTTTCAATTACTTTCCAACGTTCCAATCCAATAGTAAAAGGATTGCTGAAAGTTCTTTGATCTCCTGACTAATCTGATGTCCTTGGGATTCTCCATTTCTCCTTGGATGCAAGAAAAGTAAAATGCTTAGCTCACCTGAAGTTTGCTAAAGACTGTGCTCTTGCCAAGTTGCCATATACATGATGTTTCATGTAATGTTGAAAATTAAAGTTAATTTGTTAGGACTTAGAAACCAGATACTTAGCATTATATGCACACATCTTCAACTTTGTTTGTACAAACGAGTGGAGCATTAGTCATTCATTCATATCCATAACTTTGTTTGATATTATTCTTTTAACTGGTGAATGCATTTCTTTGGACCTCCGTTTTAAACTCTTTTCCGATGTTAATTAACTAGCTAGTTGATGTTTCAATCTTTAACCCTTATCCTAAACAAACCTTTTGAAAAAAGCTGCAAATTGTTTAGTAATTTGATGTTTCAATCTTTAACCCTTATCCTAAACAAACCTTTTGAAAAAAGCTGCAAATTGTTTAGTAATATGGCCTCACATTATTGGGTGATAATGAAGCAAATTCTAAGTTTTAGAAATCTATGATTCAGGGAGATAATGCACGCAATGTGGAAGCCGCAGAAGTTCAAGGCCATATATCTACTGGCAACCCTCTACGTGTTAACATTGACCCTCCCGTCGGCATCAGCAGTGTATTGGGCCTTTGGAGACCTTCTTCTAGACCACTCTAACGCTTTCGCTCTGCTCCCTAAATCTCCATTTCGCGATATTGCGGTGATTCTCATGCTCATTCACCAGGTATGAACCATAAGCTTCAGTTTTTTAACACCCAATAATTAAGTACATAAATCAAATGACTAACTTTACTCTCATAATGTCATGCAGTTTATAACATTTGGGTTTGCCTGCACACCCTTGTATTTTGTATGGGAGAAGGCAATTGGGTTACATGACTGTAAGAGCATGTGTAAGCGCGCTGCAGCTAGGCTACCTGTGGTCATCCCAATTTGGTTCCTAGCCATCATTTTCCCCTTCTTCGGACCCATCAATTCTGCAGTTGGAGCACTTCTTGTTAGCTTTACAGTCTATATTATCCCGGCCTTAGCTCACATGTTTGTTTTCCGTTCAGCTGCTGCTCGTGAGGTAAAATTGCAGCCCTTATTGATTACTCCATGTTGATATCTGTTATTTTTGCTAGCAGGAACATTTGATTGAAATATATGTAGTACTGGTCCAACTATAATGCTATAATGCTATAATGCAATTACTAATACTTATTGTAGCATCCTGTATCCTGTATACTACAATAAAGCTAGCTAGCAAGTGTATATGACACTATAAAATTTTGGAAAAGAGAGTTCCAAGTTTTTTTTAGGGTAAAAGAGGGTTCAAAATTAGTTGTTGTCTAGATTGTTTGTTTCCGAAAGCATGCAAGACCAGCTGCCTCCTCTGGCACAGCATTTACAGTACCACTAGAAAATGCAAGTTAATCTTAATACCAGTCTGGACGTACTGAATCTTTTTATGCTTTTTCTGAGACATACTCCGTAGTACAGAGTACATATTTAATCTGTAGGGATAGAAAAACATCAGATGTTAGCTTAATTAATTACTGGTCCTGATTTCAATTGCATGCTTTATTCATTTTACTGATGATGTGCGATGAATGTATGCAGAGCGCGGTTGAGCAACCACCAAAGTTTGTAGGAAGATGGACAGGCACATTTGCCATCAACATGTTTGTGGTAGCATGGGTGCTAGTTGTTGGTTTTGGTTTCGGAGGATGGGCTAGCATGATCAACTTCGTACACCAAATTGACACCTTTGGATTGTTCACAAAATGCTATCAATGCCCTCACCCAAAGGCCGTGCCACTGCCTCTTCTCAATGCCACGGCTCCTGCACCTTCCCACATTGGCCTCAACCATACTCGCCATCTTTGATGGATTATGTATGGCAAGTTTTGAATCACTCGATAATCAGTAGCCATACTTGACACGCTGCAATGTAGATTTGGCGCAAAATACATAGTCTTTGCTGGTTTAATCTACACCTAAAGCTCAAATGTACTCAAGCATGAGTAACTATCATTGGGGGTGGGCTGGGGTTACAGGACTGAGAAAATTAATGTGAAAGAACGAGGAATTTTAGCTTAGATAGCTTGTAATGGATTTTGAGAATCGTTTGTATGAAATATTTAAAGAGCGAATGTAATCTAGTGATCAGTGAGTAGTGGCTTCTTTCTAATGTATCTGTTATATCTATATACTTTACCATATATCTGTAGCTTAAAATTTTATATTGTTCTTGACTCTTCGTGATGGATTATGTGGAAAGACGCCAATGGTTGAACGTGTATTATCTCATACTACATCACAAAACCAATTGGCAATAGGTTGAGTATGTATCTATATAATTTTTTTGTGAGAGAATTAAATGAAGTTTATTACCATATGGCCAGCCATCAAATATGACATTTCTTGATCTAACTAACAGAAACCAGGGATTGAATGTGTCATTTCAATTTGCAAAGGTTTCTTTCTCTAGAGAATGTCTATATCTTGGTACAAAGGTTCGAGGGGAATTGATTGCATGGTAAACTTTGTAGTATGCATTAGTATAAAGGCATTTCTAAGTACTGCATTAGCCCAATAGCAGCATAGAGGTTTGAGTTTCCATAGAGATGTTAAGTTGCAGATGAGAATGAGTAATGTTTTGGCATGGTTAGTAAGTGGTGCAGTATCGTATTATCGAGCATAGATGGTACATAGATTGCTTAAAATGAGCCATATACTCTATCAGAAAGTTAAATGTTTTGCTTTCTATTTACAGTTACATAGACCTTCAATTCATTAGAAAAGCTTGTACGTTATCCTTCTATTTTGTCAGTCTTGAACTCTTGACTTCATTCATGCGCAAGTGCGCATCGATTAACCTTAGCTTATTAGTTGCCTGCAATTGTCTCATTAATTAGCACCTTAGTCCCTCTTCGACCTGGCTACCTGAGTTTGAGCTTATGGGTTTTTGGGGCCACAGTGAGAAACTCTCCACCGTTGCATCTTGGTCGAGCCGGTCAGCTTGGGCTAACTAACACAATGTGGCTCTGGATAGGGTCAAGGGCGGTTATACAGTGTGCATTCAAAGGATGCGGCTATGGATTTCAACTTTAAAAGAATAGCGAAGCTTGTCATCAAATTATCATTTGCAAAGGCCAACGAACTTTGTCTATACCCATCTGCTAAAGATGGGTAGATATCAATATATACCAAAACATGATGGCCTTTCACAGACCAAAGGACTTTCTCATCCCGTAATTCGTTCAAGAATAAGCCAAGTAATTCTTAAATTTCTAAGCAATGGATCATAATGATGGATATTTTGGTGGATACAATCACACATGCTTATGAATGATCCCCTACAGGTTATAACAATTTGTAGTGTGCTTTTTGCCCTTCTACCGAAATAGGGTACTTAAAAACTATAGAGTGGAATCCATTAGTTGTACGGGTGAATAATGTGTAACATCTATATTCTATACAAACTCCAAACAAGATTACAAGAACCGTCTCTGAAGTAGAAATAGAGCGTGCCTTAGGCACTAGAGCCCTGAAAATGAGAGGTCATGGGCATAAGCCATGAAAAGCATTTTTTTCATGAGTTAGCTGCAGAGATGAACAGAAGCCGAAAATAAACTTTGAAGAATCTTATACTCTTTCCTGAATATGTGAATGTGAGTCGAGGATCAAGTGCAAGCTGACAAAACCCTCTTCAAACCATCATTCCAAAGATGATAAAGAACCAAATAATTCCTTGACTAAAGATGGGCGTGAGATTGTGAGAACTAATGATGATCTTATTGGTTTTCTTTGGTCCTTTTTATTTGTTGGTGACAGCATGCTAGAAATTTTCGAGTACATTTGACAATGGACATTACTCTACTCACTAACTCAGTATAGGGATTACGAAGTACAGGTTTAGATATAAGTAATCCCTCTCATTCTCAACTTGACTGTTGGAGGGGTGTCTCACCAGACTATGAGAAATGTCGCTCCATAAAGGACTTTTATGAATTGTTACATACTCCTCCACTACAATAGACCGTGCACCGTAGCATGTCAACAAAATAGATTGTGCAACCCTTAGCAACTTGGTGGATTACATACAACTAACTTTGTTACTATCATCTTGTCAAGCTAAAATGAAAATGGATGTCAAAACGAATATATTTACCACTTTACTCTTTAACTCTTCGCAGACACTATATGTTCAAAAACTCACAAAGGTACACATTAATTAATCAAATAATATACGAAGTTTCATAGTGGTCGCAAGTTAAGTTCTGTGATTACATGTCTCGGATTCGGATCTTCATATCCCCTTTTCCCGAGCATAGCTACTCCAAAAAAAAAAAAATCGGATGCTAACACCAAAAAGTTAGTAGGCACCCATTTTTATTAGATATGACTATGCTTTAATCTTAAAATATGAGATTTCTTTTATTTGAATTTCAAAAAAAAAAAATACTACGGTGAGTAGATGTGGGTGGTAAAATGATTTTTAAATGACACTTAAAAAAAATTGTTTGACATACTTGACGTTGAATCGATAATTATTAATCACCAACCTCAATTTGATGTGAGAAATAAGAATACTATCTATTTTTAATCATCAATAATTTTATTCTTTTGTTAAGATTGTGATGAAAATAATCACTTTAAAAAGACAAGGTGAACCCCTAAAAATCGACTAACTATAATATAAATTTAAACACTCTTCTACAAGACTTTTTGATTTTCTAATACCATCTCCTACACTTTGCTGGATAAAAATATTTTTCTGGATAATATACTTGCGCAATCTTTTTGCTTTTAATTAAAGAGCTCAAAGTAAGAAATAACCTTCATATACTCACTAGAACTGGATTCCTTCGACGAGGGTAATGAGAAATAGTGGCCAACAAAGTGTCAATGGAATCATGTTCGATTCCATATTGCACAATCCAACGCCATTTCTGGGCCCATGACGAATAATTAAAGCCCCAAATTGGAATGGATAACGTCTGGTTCTCGCTCTACCAGCATAGTCGTCACTTATGGAGAGGCCTAAAGGTCACGTGGCCCACTGAACCACAGATTTTTCTTGATTTATTTTCCTTCCATTTCCATCAATTCTTTGTATTTGATTTTGACATTATCGAAATAATAAATTTATAATTATATAAAATAATTTTTAAATACAAATCTAACCATTAAAAATTTAAAAGTTAAACTTTTTTATATTTTGAGATATATAAATAGTCAAAGTATAATTCGGTAAGTGTGAAATGTCAAATGCAAAGAATTGGTGAAAATAAAGGGAGTAATTTCTTTTTTTTTTTTAATAACCACTACACGTACGGGTATATCTGGCAAAAATTCCATGATAAAGAAGTTAAAAAAACTGAACTGAAAATCGTGGTAAAGATTGCCTACTCTCATAATAAAACTAGACGTTTATGTGGTCTAGTAAAGGGATATAATTCTCTTCCATGACTTGGACTTGTAAAAATTTTGAGTTAATTTAACTTGTAGGTTGCTTGTCTACTTTTATCAACGGTTTCTTATAATAATTTGTGAATACTGAAAAGGTTATTGATAATGGAAAATGTAGCAGAATTTTGAAAGGTGAATATATAGCTAACTGAAAATTCAAACTGATAAGATAGCTTATTAAATTACAAGTCGTTAATAATAACCAAAATGTGGATAGAATATGTAAAATGATACACAACAATATCAAAATTTAATATAGATGACATCTAACTTTCATTCATCCCCAATACTTTCATCAAACATACTTAAAGCAATACAACTGCATAAAATTACAATCGTCATCCTTTGGATCCGCACTGGGCAATCCCAGCCCCATGACCCTAGCCGGCAAAGGAAAGTTGAAGTTGATTGCCTCAACCCAAGGAGGCTCGAGGGGAGGAATAAACTCACCCTTACCCTTGCGGAGCTCATGGGCTACCTTTGGCTCAAACTCAAGCCCAATAAAGGCCCAAGGAGTCAATAAGGTAGTCGGCTCAACCAAAGTTGTTAACCAGGCTCACACTCAAGACCAAGAGTATAGAGTGAGGGACCTCTTACCAAATGAGCCACTCATGTCGGGTGTCCTTATTTGTTTTTAAGGAACATTTGAAGCTACTTATTTATAAGAACAAAAGATAAATTTGATAGGTTATTACAAGTAGTACAAATAATTTTTAGTTCAAGATTTGTATTGGATCGAGTTTAGGAGAAGTTCATAATTTTTTCATTTCATGTTTCCTTAAAACCTCATGTTCCCATTTCAATTGTCATCTACTGTACTTTTTTGACCTCACATGAACTTGCAAGCGATAACTAAAAGAAAGGATGTTACACATCCAAAAATTCTATAATATGCGACGCATATGATATGCATCGACG